>CM019150.1:74273957-74316457 GCA_009733165.1 Naja naja
GCTAAGTCCAGTTTAGCAAATACTGTAATTTTACAAGGGAATGGAAGCAGATGATGCACAACAGGTACAGGGTATGCGCCGCTAAAAAGCATGGTTAAGTGTCCCTGTAGTCACCACAGATCACTGACCCATCAGCCTTGACTGTGTGTGACTATGGGTGTTTCCCATCTGGAGTGGTCAGTAGGTTCCAAAACCCCTTGGGCGATGAGCTTATCTAATTGTGCATCAATTTTTCCTTTAAAGCAAATGGAACCCTCCTGGGCTTTAAACCAATTGGGGGCACCTTTGGGTCTAAACTGAAAGCAATAGGGTCCCCATATACACGCCCAGTCTTCGCTGAAGACCTCTGGAAACTCAGACTTCGAGACTCTTCCCAGTCCGAACTGCCACAATGGATGATGCCAGTCACCATGCCAAGTGGCTTGAACCACTCAAGTCCCAGCAACTTGGGAATCCTGTCCAGATTTATGGTCAGTGGCAAACGCTTGGTGTGGCCTTTAAACTGCACGCTGAATCCTCGCCTGCCCAACTACCGGGAATCTTGTTCCCTTGGTAGTCTTTGAGGGTCAGTGCTTGCTTCTGGAAATGTTTTTCTGAATTCTGAAAGAGTCTGTGTATAGTGTCCCATGACACCATAGATAAATAAGAGCCTGAGTCCACTTCCATGTGGTACTGTCTCCCTTCAATAAACACCTTCACATGTAATTTTTCTGCTATTTAAATGTGAAGACTGACCAATGGATATTGTTTTGGTGAGTTTCACTTTGCCATTTGCTTTTTGGATTTCGGCCCCATTTTTCCATTTAAATTGTTGGGCTTAAAATCTTCCTCAGGAAATTTCTTCCTGAATGGTGGAGTTCTGGATGATTTGCAGACTCTGGCTATATGGCCCTGCTTTCTCACAACGCAGGCAATGGAGTCAAGAACTTGTGATTCAGCGCGGGTGGTTCCCCCACAGCCTCTGCAAACGAACTTTGCCTGTTTTTCTCAGAGTCTTTTTTTTTTCTCTTCATTTGAGCTTAAACTCTTCTTCCTCACTGCTATCCGAATCAGAGTCTATTTGTTTGCAATGAGTTGTTGAGGATTTTTCCCATCAGAATGGCTTGAGGCCTGGCTCGAGGCCTTGTTAATCTTTTTCATGGCCGCAGCTGAGACTTGGTGGCTTCTGCTGAAACAGCCTCTTCAATAGCCTCCTTATGCGTGATTTTGGTTTCATTAACAGTTTGCTTTTGTAAGATCTTATCTTTAAGGCCCAAAACAAACCGACACATGATGGCCTTTCTGGTAAAGTCACAAGCACCCAATGTCCCTTAAGCTTGCCCAAGTCATTAACACTCGCTATCCCTTGATTCCGACAAAAATTCGTGTTCTTTAATGAGGCACGATACTTTAGCGAAGGGCTCTTAAAAGTCTTTCTAATTCGGGCCATTCTATTACCTTCACTCTGCTGCTCCGCCAACGCCGCTTATTTTGAAGACTGCCGGACCGCAGTGGTGAGAAAGACCGCCCCTCTTCTCTCGGGATGCCGCGAGATCGTTTCCTTCCAGGAACATGTGGAACCGGCCTGCACGATTCTCAGTCTTCCGTCGCCGATCGAACGGTGCTGGGGGGTGTTCAGCGCAGCCATCTCGCCAGTGTTGTTTGTTCGTCAGCATTGCCTTCTTCAGGGGAATCCCACCTGCCGCCGCCAGTGTTAAGTTTGCAGGCGAAGAGTCAGACGCGAGGAATTCCAGCAAAAGACTTTGTTAATGACAACAGTCTAATGGACCGTCCGGTAAGGCTACGGGTTGCTTATAGCCGGCACAGAAGCTAGCTAGCCAATGGGAGTGCAGGGTTTCTTCCCGACTATTTAAACCAATACCATTTGACATTTTACAAGACCTTCAAATACAACCAATAACATTTAAACCTACATACATAACAAAGGTGTGCTTGGATATGTTGTCTGCTGCCTTGAATTATTTGTAAAAATAATAAAAGGTGGATAGGAGCAAACAAATAAATAATATCTTTCAGGAACAAAATAGGGAGAAGTTGGTGGATTTTCTACTCATACCGTAGATCCAGCCAATATAATTTGATAGCAGTGCAGTTATTAAATCTATGCACTAAGCTTTACAAAAAGGCAATAAGAAAACATGAGTGTCTTCCCATTTAGTCAGTGTTAGATTGGTTTGGTTTTTTTAAAAATTATGTATACTTGTGTGCACACACTTTCACAGTCCTATTGGTTCAGCTCTCCACAACAGTGCCAGCTTCTTATGTAGACCCTTTGGAAAATTAATTGCATGCCCCATCTTAGAGTAACTAATGATAAGCCCCTCCTCCACCTACAAAGGCAGAGCTGAAGACTTCAAATTAGGCCCTCTTGAGAAATAATTGCATTGTTTCTATTAATTAGAACAAAGATTTATTTGTTTGTTTGTTTGACTTGCATGCTGCCCATCTAGTCTAATGACAATTCTTGGCAGCTTAATATATTTAATGTTTATCAGCCAATTTGGATTAAATTTGTATTTCTAAGCTTATGTTATATAGTTTATATACTAATTTAAAAGAAGGGCAAATAGACAACTAAAGAAGCTAGACAGATGAACTCAGGGGCCCACCCCTAAGTATATGTATTTAATAATTCAGTCAAAATGCCCTTAAATCTTAGTTGTCTTGTTCTGAAAAAAATATATGGTTGGACCATATTTTCATATATATGTAACCCTTGCCTTAACAACTGCTCATTCAATGACCATTTGAAGTTACAATGGCACTGAACAAAGAGACTTATCTCCATTTTTCACACTTACAACTATTACAGAATCCCCATGGTCACGTGATCAAAATTGGCAACTTGGCAACTGATTCACATTTATGACCATTGCAGTATCCTGGGGAGGTGGGGGTGTCACATGATTCCCTTTTACGACCTTCTGACAAGTAAAGTGTCATGCCCCTGTCGGAATCTGATTCTGAGGGGGAGGCCGAGCAGCTGACAGAAAGTGGGAGTGTGGCTCCATTGTCTGTGGAAGAAACTGGGGAAGGGCAAAGTCCGGCTGGGAAGAGCAGGGGAGAAGGAGAGGGAATTCGGCGGAAGACCCAGGCCCACCCACTCTTCATCCTAGGGCACTCAGGGAGGAACGGAGAAGGGAGCAACATGAGTAGCATAGGTTACGGGGAAGGAAAGGGCCCTGATTCCTTTCATGAACTGCAGCTGGGAACACAGTGTTTAAAAAGGAAGCTGCACACAAGCAAGTTGTTGGGAGCAAATCGTGAATTATGTGGTATCATTGAGGCTTACCTGTGTTCCTGACGTCTTCCCACTGTGTGTGTTTTGCTGGGCTTTCAAGTCTGCAATTTCTTCTTCTGCCCTGTCAAGTTAATTACTGCAGTGTGGTTTGTCTGGATTTTTAGTTACAGTTTGTATGTACTTTTGTTTTCAGACTGAATTTCCTCCATTTAAAGGCTGTTCCTCGGAGAATTTTTCTCCAGCCAAGGTAACCTGGACATTGGGGCAAAGTTGGAGATAATAAAGGGACTCTTCTTGTTTATTTGACTTTGTTGCCTTTGAGCCACACCCAGGGTCATCACACAAAGTCAGTGGGGAAGGCAGATTCATTTAACACTCATGTTACTAATTTAACAACTGGAGTGATTCACTTAACAACTGTGGTAAGAAAGGTCATAAAATGGGGCAAAACTCACTTAACAAATGTCTCACTTAGTAACAGGAATTTTGGGCTCACTTGTGATCATAATCACCTATAAAGACCTACATGGCTTAGGGCCAGGGTACTTGCAGGAGCATCTACTGCCAGCAACAACTTCCCAGCGCCCCGTGCACTCACACAGACAGGGCCTGCTTGGGGTGCCATCGGTCCGACAGTGTCAGCTGGCAACCCCCAGGGGGAGAGCCTTCTCTGTGGGAGCACCTGCCCTCTGGAACCAGTTACCCTTGGAGCTGCGGATGGCCCCGACCTTCGATCCTTCCGTCGTGACCTGAAGACTTGGCTCTTTCAACAGGCTGACCTGGACTGAGGCGGGGTTTTTATCGGCTTATATTAGCTGGTGTCAGTTTTAATTGAATTATTGGGATTTCTATTTGATATTTTTAAATTTTAAATTTTGTATTGTATGTTTTTATTGTTGTGAGCCACCCTGAGTCCTTCGGGAGAGAGGGTGGCATATAAATCCCAATATAAAAATAAATAAATAAAACATAAGTCGAAGACTACCTGTATTTCAAGCACAAACTTCTTCATTTTGTAGCTTTCCCTACTGATCTGTTAGCAATCAAATTTGTGTGCCTTTTTTTTGGACTCAGAGAAAATTCATTCCTCTTTTGGATGTTTCCTTACAGAATCAATATGTAGTGTTGGATCCTGACATTCAGAAGAATATGGCTCATGTACCATCACTGTATTTTTTATAAATTATTGGACATCATATACTAATCAAAAGCTTGATTTTCAGTTTCAGAAGCCATTAAATTTTCCTTCCAGAGCATGGAATCCATAAATAAAATAAAAACAAAGACTATTAAATTGCAATTGTGTGTTAATCTAGGGTTTTCCTTAATCGTTAACAAGAAAAGTTTCTTTTCATTGCGTTACACATCAGAAAAATACACAGGTGATAATTAAAAGGCAATAATTAAGGCATAGGGAAATGGGCTTGCTTATCAATTAAGAGTCTGTAACTAAAATATTTTAACAGAGCTGTTCTAACACACCGGAAAACCAACTTCTTCTCTCCTCCATCCCCAGAAATATTGGAGACTTCTGATAATAGGTGTAAAAAAATTCTTCTAAAAATCCATGAATTCTCAGTGTACAGGTTTAGATATGTTTGAAACACAGCTATTTTTCAGTCTTCAAAGATGGCCAATCAAAGTGCCTGTTAGTTTACAAGTATATGCCATCTTTCTCAGTGGCTGTCATGAAAATCGACTGATGGATCACTTCCTAGTGTCACTGCTCTAGACTGGTGACAATCAGCGAAATGATCGTGTCTGCCTCTACACATATCTGTAATTGATTGCCTAAACCCTAAGACTTTCTTTCCTAGTTGATATGATGGAACATTGGACTGAAATCAGTCTCGATGAGGAGGAGCCAGGCCCATTTGTTATTTACTTCTCTGCCTGTTTCTCTCTTCTCCTCTGCTTGAATTGTCCCACAAGAACGCATTATGGTAATCAGACAGAATGTATGTATAGGAATCAATCAAAGAGAAAGCCGTCACAAGAGTTATGACATTACAAAGTCTGTTTGTAACTTTTGATTTATGGAAGATTTTCTCTTTATAAATTGTGAGTGAGGCATGGTGGGATGGCTTAACCCTTGAACACCTCTCCGAGTAGTAAAACACACACAGGCTATCGTATCAGGAAAATTAACACAGCTGAATCCTCATTTATCAATTTATCAATTGGGGGGGGGACTTAGACTTTTAAATACTAAACATGATGGGTATTCTAAACGCTTTGTTTATATATTTATGAATCTGAGCACCATGTGTTTAAAGTCATCAAAATACCAAATTTAGCACAAAGGGATATTTGATTTTGCTTCCCATATTGATAGCTATTTCTCTGGTATATGCATTATTTCCTTATATTTTATTTCTATGTAAAGTATATAGAGTCAAGTTTGTAAATCCCATTTTTTCTGGGATTTTTCAGTTATATTGTATACATATATCTGTGCATGCAGTTATGTGCATGATTGTGTGAGTAAGCACTTACCTGTGTTTTTTTTTGAACTAGGGTACCAGCTTTTTCTTTATTCAAAATCCTGTGTTTTATTAAGTGCTTCCTGGCTGTAAATTTTCTTAAAATACTTTTTGCACTTAATTGCATCACATTTCACATACATTTTCACACCAAATAAATTTCCGTTTACAAAGCAATTCTCCAAATATAGGAGTACTACCTGATAAGATAGAGGCAACATGCTTCCATCTTATGTTATGTTTTCTCTTCATTCCCTTTAGGATTATTCAGTTAAGTTTGAGGGGGAGGGGAAATTCCTCTCTGGAAAGTTGGTAGATTGATGGTAAGATTTCAACCCAAGGAATTACATTTCCCAAATCTTCAGTGAAGAAATTCAGCCCTTAGGAGTCTCTCTAGATTTTTTAGTGCATAAGATTTTTAAAAGGGACAACTTACTGTACTGTAAATGCATGCCTCACAATTACAGCTCTTTTAAAAAGAATCAGTTTCTTACTGTAAAAAACAATATGGTGCTCCTTGTAATAACAAAAATGGAAAATGTCCAGATTAGCAATTGAATTTCTTTTTGTAACAGTCAAGAATTATGTATGATTAGATGACCCATGATCCTGAAAGGGTCATCCTTTCAAAGGTATTTCTTTATCTAATCAGAGAAATAGAATAACCAAGGGTTGGCAAAAAAGCAGTGGGAACAAGAGTGACTTCTGACTTTCTGCCAATTTCCCCATTGACTTTGCTTGTAGGAAGCTGGCAGGGAGTGTTGGAAATCACAATCACATGATTGCAGCTGTGTTCAGTGGTGCTGCAGTGGCCACAAGTTTGCAAATACACCTAGTCTGAAGATCCTTGGAATTTCAATTCCACAGGACTAATGGGTCCCAATACCCATTTGAGGTATCTTGCTTCAAAAATTGTTGCTGTGTAATGCAGATCTGATGTAGCTTCCATATCTGGGGATAAGTGCCACCTTTGGGGATTGAGAGGATTTTGAATACTGTTGATCCAAAGCTGTTTCTAATTTATCTATTGTATTCTTGTTGGTCCAAATTTTGAGTTTCCACTAATATTGTAGCTCCAAAAAGGTAAAGAACTTGAAGAAATAAAGGAACACCCAAGTTTCATCAAGATAGACCTTCATTCTCTGACCTCAAAGCTCATAAAATTTCTAGAATCTGATTTGTAAAATGGTGGGCCTGGTATTTTTTCATAGGAGAATAAAGTTTGTTCTCTGTACCATAGTTTCAAAAACTGTATGGTTGCTCCTCACTCTGTGTGTGTGTGTGTGTGTGTGTGTGTGAGAGAGAGAGAGAGAGAGAGAGAGAGAGAGGGAAGGGAGGATGAGATAGATAGATATTAGATAGATAGATAGATAGATATAGATAGATAGATAGATGATAGATAGATGATAGATAGAAATAGATAGATAGATGATAGATATAAAGATAGATAGATGATAGAGATAGAGATAGATAAGATAGATAGATGATAGAGATAGATGATAGATAGATGATAGAGATAGATGATAGATATAGATAGGTGATAGAGATAGATAGGTAGATAGATAGATAGATAGATAGATAGATAGATAGATAGATAGATATGGAGAGGGAGAGAGGGGGAGAGAGGGGGAGAGGGGGGGAGAGAGAGAAGCAGGGAGAGAGAGATATGATGATGGATGATGAATGCTGTTAGTCTCTTATGGAACCTTGTCAAATTCTCTTGGACTTCTAGTATTTTGCAGAATAGAATTTGAAAAAACCTTGCCTGGATAATGGATCCAAGTAAAGAAATTCATTAAATGGACAGCGAAGTCAAATGTGATCTGTTTTAATTACTGATCAAAACTTAGGACACAAATAAGATTTAATATTAATTTACAATCTAAGTCACAGTCTATGTCACAATCATCACATTTATAAATGCTGCATGCAGGCAATTTTCTATAAATATCTTTTGAGTAATTTTGTGACATTTTATTGATATGCAACAACTATTCCATTATGGTTAGATAGACAGCCAGATGTAAATACTGTATGTATTTACAGCATTCTGGATGTCTGATATTTTCAAAGTCTGCAATGACTAGGCCTCATTATTTGAATTGTTTTCCTCAGTAAGACATGAATTATACAGTAGTTCTTTAACTGAAATAATATATTCATAAAGAAAAATGCAGCTATCCCAATAGAAACATGATTTTTATCAGAAAAAAAAATCTTTCTATTTATATGTGTATGTTTTAAGAAATAACCAGGAAAAAAATAACAACAGAAAAGAGAGGAAAACAATGTGTTAAAATAACAGCAGAGAATGTTTCTGTATACAATTTTTCATTTATAGATAGCTAACATTAATATACTTGCCTATGGCATGTGTATTACCATTCCCACCTATACAGAAATGAAACTTGATTTATAGTACAACATTCTTTATTGCTATTCAGCACACCTAGTGTATTTTTTTAACCTCCTATTGGCTAGTTGGTAGTTAGAACTGGATGTTGTTGGACTGTACTACAGCCTAATGGGTAATAATAAATACATCAGGTGTGTGTCACCTGGGATTTTGAAGTGTTGGAAGGGGGGAAATGTATATTCAGAAAACCAATCACAAAGTAGGAAGAACAATGGCTAAAGCTTTTAGTGCTCTTTAAGTTTCCTCATCCATCCCCATGGCATCTGATTATATTACAAAAGTTACATTAAAAAAACCTATATTAAGTGTCAACTAAATCAAAACTTTTCATTTGAGGACAAATACTTCACTATGCATGGAAATCACCACCTTGAGAACAAAACACTACATTTTGTGCACCGTATTTTCAAATGAACTATCATGAAGTTGTGTGTTTTATTCATTTTATTATTTCCCTCTTTATTTATGTTGGCATTCAGAAAGCATACAGCAGGAATCACAATTGGCAATTGTTTTTTACACTTCTAATTTAGAATGCTCCCCTATCCCTCGCCAAAAGCTGAGCAAGGATTTGACAAGTATTAATGTCTACAACTACCTAAAAACCATTTGGAGATGATTGGTGATGAAAAGGAAAGATTTAACTCTTTTTTTCCTAGTAAAGTTAAGACACAAAAATTGACAGTCTGGATTTCATGCTAGGATTTCCTCAACAAGTACATCAGCTTTCTATCGTTATTTTAACTCCTTTTGATGGCATCACACATCATTCTCTATTCTCCAGGAACACTTAGACTCCTAGACTAGTTGTTCATAGAGATGTCTTGCACTTTGGAGGTGCATTAAGGACTCCAAAGTAGATTTCTTTGACATTTCTCAGAACTTGTTTTAGAAAAAGTCTGCTCTGCTGGATGCATGGCCCAATACCATTACACAGAGATGCTGCTGCTAAGTTCATGGAATTCTTTCAAAGATCAACCACAGACAAGGTGCTCCCAAAGCCCACATCATTTATCAAGAATGAGAGCCTTTTGAAAGTACAATTTACGGTTATTCTTATCATTATATTTAAAAAAACATAGAAGTGAATTTGTGGTATCCACACCTTGCAATTGTTTAATCAGTGAAAAGCAAAATGAATTGCATAAATAAAACAATTAAGAAATGAAGTAATTTATTTCAAAATGTTAAAGATTTGGTTGCCTTGTTTGGATAGAAGCTTTTGCATCAGGTCTCCTGATCTGAGGAAGAATCAAGCTCCAAAGCAGAAAGCATTGAATTTTGTCAAGAAACGATCAAGGAAATAAATTAGTAATTCTCCATTTTCCTGCAACACATTTGATTACAGAAAATTTGAAAAATAAATAAACTGGTATCAAAATCTGGTGCAAACTGACAGGAATTTTCCATAAGTAAGGAGGTGGTCTGCATGCACAGATTTTGGTTAGTTTTTAGTTTGAAGAAAACAAAAGTTGAAGAAACATAATTCTTATAGAAGCTAAGACAAATAAAAATAGAGATTAAGGATTAGTTTAGTTTAGTTTAGTTTAGTTTATTTGGACTTTATTTGGGCGGCGTACATAAAAGACAGAAAATACAAAAGTTAAAAGAAATTAAAAAGATATTAAATTATGCCAAATAAATGATCAGATTAAAAACCCCGATCCCCCATCAGTCCAGGCCAGATTGCAAAAATAGCCATGTTTTGAGGTCACGGAGGAAGGAGCGGAGATCAGGGGCCAAGCGCAACTCAAGGGGTAGTTGGTTCCAGAGAAGGTTCTATGTTAGATAACTTGAAGTAAGGACTCAGAATCTGGGACATCAGGTAAGTGGGAAGGTCTATGCTAAATAGAGGAGCAAGAAATGAAATGCAGAAGAGATAAGAAAAAATATAAAATATTCTCATATTATAGGCATATCATAGACAGAGAGACATGCACATGGAAAAGAAAAGTAGGAGCAGAAGTATTTTAGTCTGGAGAACAATGGCATGGGAAAAGAGGAAAGGGAAAAGAATGCGAAGAAAAGAACAGATAAAGGAAATAAAGGGGAATAGGAGAAGGAAGGACTCACTGGAGAAGAGCCTAATGCTGGGAAAGATTGAGGGTGTTATGTATGCAGAGTTTAAAATGACTGGTTATTGTTGTAAAGTGTTTGAATTCATTGGTTGTAAAAGTGCGGGAAAACCCTGCACTCTGATTGGCTGGCAGCTGCGGCAGCTGGCTATAAATAGCTGCCGCGGCTGAGCCAGTTGGGTCCGTTCTGAGCTGAAGTCACAATAAACTTTGAGTTGAAGCACTCCACGTCCTGCCTCTCTATGCGAACATAACAGAGGGCAAAAGAAGAACGGGATGACAGAGAATGAGGTGGCTGGATGGAGTCACTGAAGCAGTAGGCATGAGCTTAAATGGACTCCAGAAGATGGTAGAGGACAAGAAGGCCTGGAGGAACATTGTCCATGGGGTTGTAATGGGTCGGACACTACTTCGCAACTAACAACAACAATAACAAGGAAAAAACCATCAGAGGAAGAGATATTTGAAAGTAAAGAATAGGGGAAAAGAGGAAAGCCCAGGCCCTTTTATCCAGAAGCACTCTGCCCAGATGGGGATTTGGTTCCCTACAGCCAACAAGGGGGAGTTGTGGGCAAGGGAGGAAGAGCTGGGTACTTTAAAAAAATACTGTTCAGACTGTGGTGGATAAAACTTCTAGCTTTGGGCCAATTTGTCTACAAGATACATCCCACCAGTCCCAAGCTTTCTGTTGTCTAAACAGTTATTCATGTCTGTGTGTATCTGATGGTTGCTGTTTTTCTACTGAGCAATGAAATGTTGTATTTCTTTTTTCAGACCTAAAAGCATATTTAATTAATTAATTAAATTAATTTATTGTTGTCTGATTTTAGTTGTGAGCCGCCCCGAGTCTTCAGAGATGGGGTGGCATACAAGTCCAAGTAAATAAATAAATAAATAAATATTATTTTCCATATTGGATGCTCAGGGTAAGAGGGAAAATTGCCCCTTAGAGCTCTTCCTGGTGCCTGGAGGTTTAACAGCAAATTTATTTAAAATAATAATTTAAAAGAGCTGGAAGGGATCTTGCTTTGGAGATCTCTTCAAACCCAGGAACAGTTCCTGTGTTAAAATAAGCGTAACATTTATAAACAGAGGAGAAAAAAATTTGGTTGTTGATATGAGCCATATCACATTCATAGGTACTATTTATTCTCACCCAAAAAGATAAAAATGCATACCAATAATAAGTAACTAGCATTTGCTTTCCTCTGAACATTAGACCTATAACTCTAAGGAGCAAATTGTTTGTGGAATTTCAATTTGCACCGCTTATAATATTGTCATTTAGAATCAGCTCACTACAAAAACAGGTCTTTTAGAGGGTAAAAAAAATCATTTGAACTTGTGATCTGCAATACAGCTGAATATTCAGATAAGGTCATTGGTCAGAGCAAGGGTGACAGTGATGGTCAATAAACAGCTTCAGGGAGACAAAAAGTTTTTGTCTGTGTGAGAATAGATCTAAAAGGAAAGGTTCTCAAGAGAGATCAAGAAGATTACATTTTGCTGCCTCGCCACTTTATTTGCAAGATGCTTAAGAGCTAGTAGTAAAGCTGCCCTGTCCTACGGTAGTGCTCCTTCTGCTGAGTGTGTCAATCTTCTGCCATTCTCTCTGTTCTCCTGCATTTCTTGCCATCCAGATGAGATAGTTGTCTCAGCTATTTATTTATTTATTTATTATTTGAACTTGTATGCCACCCCATCTCCGAAGACTCGGGGTGGCTCACAGCTAAAAAAACAGAGACAATAAATACTTAAAAAACGATTAAACTAAATTACAAGCCCAAATCCTAAAAACAAATTTGCAATAATTAACATTAAAAACTACCCCCCCAAGGAGGGGTCACAGCCCGGGTTGGTCAAATAACCAGGTCTTTAACTCATGGCGGAAGGTGCGGAGGTCAGGGGCCAGGCGGAACCCCAAGGCAGTTGATTCCAAAGGTCAGGGGCCGCGACAGAATAGGCTCGCCGCTGGGGGACCGCCGGCCGGCATTGGCCCGCCGACGGGACCCCGAGGAGTCCTTGCCTATGTGCTCGCACAGGGCGGCCAGCTATGAAGTATCTCACTTCACATCTTCATCCTCAGGCAAACTCTATTCTTGACTGTTGGTAACCAAGTATACTGAGAAAGAAATAGCTCTATAATAGTGATCAGATTAACAATCCAAACTTGTCCATGAAACATTTAGACTAGTTGGCTTTGATGCAGCTTTTAAATATAGTTAATCTATCATTTTTGAATAGAATTAACTGATCATTTTTCAGTGCTGCCAATATATGTGGTTTTTCTTTTCCAAGATTAGTAACAAGCAGTTTGTATGCAGACTTGAAGTGGTTTCACAGTTTGGGTAGTTTTAATATAAGAGTCAACCAAAACGGCAAAAAAGAGACACTACCTTTAGCAAATGAATCCCTGGCCCCATATCGAGACTGAGTTTGTAAATCCATCATTTTCACCTTGTTTTATAAGTTTCCATCCATGTTTTCTTACCATTGGTGGACTCCACAATTATTTTTACAAAATACTGAATTTGAAATGTAAGAGACAATGGAATAACACAGAAGAATGACAAAAGATAAAATAGAACTCCCATTGAAGCTTGCAAAATACAACAAGGTCCTCAAAATGATAGAAGTTGCACAACAGTTTTATAACATTTTTCATCAGGTTTGCCAGATATGTTTCAATTTACAAAAGTTCTCTTGGCACTTGACAGTAGCTGATTAGTACTAGAAGTAGCTGATTCCTTTCAGCCGGTCTGGTTGACCAGTTAGACTGGATTAGTTGTCTTTTTTAAGTGACTTACAAGAGGTCCTTAGAATATTGGCTCATGTATTGGCTTTGGGTATAGGGTGGGCTTCTTCCTTAAAAAAGAATGTACAGGCAACTGGGACAACTGATATCACAGCTTTGCAAAGATTAGTGTTATGTATGTAGGTTTGAATGTCATTGGTTTAGTTTGAATTGTTCTTGTAAAATGTCAAATATGATTGGTTTGAAAAATGCGGGAAAACCCTGCACTCTGATTGGCTGGCAACTGTGGCTGCTGGCTATAAGTAGCAGCCATAGCCCAGCCAAGACGGGTCCATTCGAGCTGTAGTCACTAATAAACTCTTCACTGAAGCTCTTCACGTCTGATTCTTCATGCAAACTTAACACTGGCGACGAGGATGGGATTTCCCTGAAGAGAAGACGGACGGAAGACAAGCAGAAGAGCGAGATGGCTGCGCTGAACACCCCCAGCCCGTTCGATCCGGCGGCAGAAGACTGGGAATCGTATGCGGATCGCTTCCAAATGTATTTGGAAGGAAACGACCTCGCTGACATCTCCGAGAAGTGGAAGAGGGTGGTCTTTCTTACGCACTGTGGTCCGGCAGTCTTCAAGATGGCGAAGGCATTGGCAAGAGCTGCAGACGGAAGGTAATGGAATGGCCTGATTTAGAAAAGCTTTTAAGAGCCCATTACACCCCACAAGTATCGTGCCTCATTAAGAGACACGAGTTTTACCATCGGGATCAAGGGGAAAGCGAAAACGTTAATGACTTCATGGCAAGTTTAAGAGACATTGGGGTGCATGCGAGTTTAACAACTTGGAAGAGGCCATGCGATCGATTTGTTCTAGGCCTCAAAGACAAGGTGCTTCAGAGCAAATTGTTATTAAAACCTAAGATCACGTTGAAGGAAGCCATAGAAGAGGCCTCCTCAGCAGAAGCCACTAAGTCCTCAGCGGCAGCCATGAAGAAAATTAACAAGGCCTCAAGCCATTCTGATGTGGAAAAGTCCACAACAACTCATTGCGAGCAAATAGATTCTGAATCAGACTGCAGTGAGGTGGAGGAAGGAATTTATAGACTCAGAATGGAAAAGAAAAAGAAAGACCTGGGAAGAAAAAGGCAAGACTTTTATTGTAGAGGTTGTGGGGGCCACCCCGCACTGAATGCAAGTTTCTTGATACCATCTGCCTTCGTTGTGAAAAAGAGGTCACTTAGCAAGAGTCTGCAAATCATCCAGAACTCCACCACACAGAAGAAAGTTTCCTGACAAAGATTTCAAGCCCAACAACTTCAGTGAGGAAATGGGGAGCAACTCAGAAGCAAATGGGAAGAATGAAACTCATCAAACAATCACCATTGGTCATTCTTCAACCTTAAGAAGTAGAAAAGTACATGTGAAGGTACTCATTGAAGGAAGGCCTTGCCAAATGGAAGTGGACTCAGGCTCCTATTTATCTATGGTGTCATGGGACACTATTCACAGGCTACTTCCCAACATTCAGAAGAAACATTTCCAGAAGCAAGCAAGAATCCATCCTATGTGTAACGAGCCATTATGACAGGAACCACCCCAAAACCTGTCACAATGCCAAAATCCATCCTTACAAGTGGAAGATTGTACATCACTACCTGACTTGGGTGCTGACATTGGGCTGGAGATGGGTTGGGAGGAGAGACCAGATTCTAACAATCAAACAGGGTCTTCTTTCACAGGAAGTCCCAGTAGGGAAATGTCAGCAGACACATTTCCTCTCTCACTGGGTGAGAATGTTAAAACTTCTGAACCACGAAGGTCTCAACGTACATGTAAGAGCCCCACCTATTTAAAAGAATACATTAGATAGGTTGGGGTTTGGTATGGACTGAACCTAGTGGGGAGGGGTGTTATGTATGTAGGTTTGAATGTCATTGGTTTAGTTTGAATTGTTCTTGTAAAATGTCAAATATGATTGGTTTGAAAAGCGGAAAACCCTGCACTCTGATTGGCTGGCAACTGCGGCTGCTGGCTATAAGTAGCAGCCGTAGCCCAGCCAAGACGGTCCATTCGAGATGTAGTCACTAATAAACTCTTCACTGAAGCTCTTTGCGTCTGACTCTTCATGCAAACTTAACAATTAGGATGCTTTGGTCTTTAGCCATGTAATATGACACTAGTTGTGCTTTGTAACGATTTGATACTGTCCTTATTTATAGCCTTGAAAACAATACATTCCTTAGAAGTGAGCCAGAAAGGGTAAACAAACAGAAGACACTTCCAAAAAGCTTTATGCAGAAGGATCTTTTTCTTCTAGCAGTGGTCAACTCCAAAAAAGAAGGAAGACGAAGTAATCATAAAGCAGGTCAAGATACAAGCACACAGTTTGTGAACCAAGAACAGTTGCAACTTGCACTAGGAATTTGCTTTTGTGTGTGTGTCTCTCAGACTACCTACTTGTTTCAAGTTAGGTACTTCTGAATGAATCAGCCAAGGCAAGCCTGCTTCCCCTCCCACCAACATTGTCCAGAACTGACCCAAGAGGGGAAGAATCATGAACTGCCTCTGAGTCTATTTCCAGGAACCATAGATGACCTAGGAAATGAACACATAGGAACCCTACAGGACAGCTAAAAAATTCCTCTACATTCTTAATTTATACCTGAGTTTTAACATCCACAATTCTAAAAATCTGACTGACTGCATTCTTTGCAATAGCAATTAAGGAGTTATCTAATCATTACTCTGGCATTATGTTAAAATGAAGGTGACTTCCATAGAGTTCTGCAGATTTGGATTGAATTAACTCACCAGCAAATTGCTGGGGTGGGGTGTGTTGGTTCCCAGATAGGACTACCATATCTGGACTACAAAATTCCAGATGATCTGAAGGATCATTTATTTGCTATTACACATTGGTTGGCTTTTTTACAATTTTGATATGGTGGTCCTACCATACTGTTGGAAGAAATAGCCTTCTGGGTTCAGTGCCAAGTGGGGAAGAAAGACACTGGAAACATGGTGACTGCTTGGAAAGATGATTTAATGGTGGACAGGATCACATGCCTTGGGTGAAGAAAGAAGGAAAAGGGCTGAGATGCTGAGAGACCCTTAGTTTTATAACCTCTGTTGGGCCCCACATTAGTGTTTCCTGTTCCTGTGCAAGAAATGTATCCCATTGGCTGTCAGACTCCCAGGGGCAGGGGTCTTAGCTAACTTTGTAGGCTTTGTCTGGATCACATGGCTTCACCTGAGTGCTGGCTGATGCAATCTTCCCAGGCCAGGTGGTGAGATGGGCAGAGGCCCTTATTATGTAGAATACTCTGGCCTAGGCCTTAATGGCACACCCGTTAACAAAGGTGGGAGGGGTAAGTTTCTGCCTCTCTGAGTTTCTACTTTTCTTTTTAGGGGAAATATTCTGCCTTTTTAGTATATCCTAAAATATTTCATTTTCCTAGGAGAGAAGTGGCTTTTAACTTCCAACAATGCATCCTGTCTTCACAGCAAAATTACAAGCTTTGTTACAAATAGAAAAGTCTTGTTTGCAAGTGGTAAATGCATCACTGTTGTATTTGATAACCTCATTTGACAGTATGCACACTGTTGCCTGAAGTGTACAATTATCCGATGGAGCCATAGACAAACATTTATATATCTACTTTGTAAAAAAATAAAATAATTGAAGCAGCAGATGACTTAAGACATGTCCCTATATGAAGAAATTAAGTGGGCTGTGTCAGCTAAATCTACCAGAGCTACCAGTTGGAACTTCCTTCTATATTCCCATATATATTGTAGGCCTATACACTAAAACAATTTTTATCAAGGAAGGGAATATTTTTGTCCTATTTAAAAAAATTGAAATTTCTGGACTGGTTTAATTTCTTTCTCCACCTTTGGGATATTTTCTAACTTCTTCTGGTGCTCTATCTCCATTTGTATCCAAGTTTGACATTGCTATCTTAAGAACTAATGCATTATTGGCTGAATTTACTCATGGTGTCCCTCATGATCCCATAACAGGCTAGCTGTCACATTGGCTACTTCTTTTGTCACCAACCTTGATAGATCATACTCCCAATCCAATCCCATAAAAACAGTTTGGAAATTGCAAATTTACGCCACTTGCCCAGGTCCAGCCAAAACCCCTTTAATTTATAATCATGGATATAAATTTCAGAGTGAGTGTTATTGTCATTCTGCACTTTGAATTATGGTACATACAGGGAGTGGCTTGTGGAAAAAGAAGACATGTCACTATAATTTTAGTGTAATTCCAATGACAATCATTTTATCTATTCCTTGGTCATAAATCAATCTAGAGTCTATATTAAATTAACTGGTACTGTCTCTCAAAGTCGGGAGGGAACTCTCAGAAAGGAATTACATTCCTGGTGATATCTGTTATGCTGATGCATACAGATATGAATAATGTATGCGCAATGTGAATCACTGCCTTGTTACAGTTATCTATACAGATAGATGCAGACTCTACATGTTTCATGAATGTGTTGGACTCTCAGCAGTGGTTGCAGGAGTAGATAATGCAGCAGCGGAAAACTGAATCAAACAGAACAAAACTGGGCTATTCGGGAGAAAGAAGCATTTGCAGTTTGATGGGCATTGCTGACATAGAGGCATTTGTTGGAGGGAGGTCCACATCCATTTGAGGTGTGGACAGATCATAAAAATCTGGAGGCTCTCCAATCTCCATGATGTTTATCCCCAAAGCAAGTCCGATGGTCAACGTATTTTAGACGTTTCAACTTTGTATTAAAATATGTGCCCGCAGGGAAGAACATTAGTATTAAAAAGGTGCCATGATGTAAAGCCAGCTGGACATTATGGATTTCTAAAAACTCTGCATCTTGTGAAGAGACAGTTTTGGTGGCCTGAAATGAGATCGGAAATCGAAAGATACATAAAGGGATGTTCCATCTGTGAAATACAAAACCACATCCCGGAAAACTCTTAGATTTATTACAAACAGTTGCTGAACGTACACAACCATGGCAAGATATAGGGATGGATTTCATCGTGGAACTGCCAAATAACCATGGGTATACTGTAATATGGACAGTTATTGATTTGTTCTCAAAACAGGCCCACTTCATACCATGTGCTGGACTTCTGTCAGCTCGACGATTAGTCGACCTGTTTATAAAGAACATATATAGACCGTATGGCATTCCCAGATGGATTATATTCGATAGAGGTACAATTAACTGCACGGTTTTGGATGGAATTTATACAGTTAATCGGGTCTTCACAAGGCTTAAGCAAGGCTTACCATCCATGTACTAATGGAGCATCAGAAAGAGCCAACACAGCGATAGAACATTATTTACAATGTTATATGACGTAACAACAAAGTTACTGGGTTGAGTTGCTGCTATTTGCAGAGATATCATACAATAACACTGTCCATAGTATACTGCATACATGCCTTTTCACATAGTACATGGAATGGAATTTGTGCCTATACCTGAATGGCCCCATATTGCTTGGGGGCTACACCAGTGTCGAAATGGATTGAAAACATGCAAGACAAATGGAAATCAGTACAAAAGGCATTAAGCAAAGTAACTGAAGAATATAAAAAGTAGCTGACAAGAAACAAGCCGATCGTGTAACTTGTCATGCCCCTGGTGGAGACTGACTCTGAGGGAGAGGAGGAATAGCCGACAGGGAGTGGAAGAGTGGCTCTGGAGGTTGTGGAGGAGGCTGGGGAAGGGCAGAGGCCGGCTGAGCAGTCAGAGGAAGACCCAGGCCCATCCCCTATCCATCCTAGGACACACAGAGAGGGAGAGATGTGATCTACTCGGGAGGAGAGGGCCTTGATCCTCTTCATGGGCTGCAGCTGTGACAACTGAATAAGAGTATAGACCTGCATACTGGCGAACGCTGGAAACAAAGCGTGTAAATATCTCTAGTTTATAGTACCTCTCTGAGTTTGGCGTCCTTCCCAGTGTGTGTTATCTGTGGACATCCTCCAGCCCTTATCTTGCCTGGTTTGTGTTGCTGTTTTCCTTCTTCATGTAACTGTTTGTGTGGGTGTTTTTTTGTCTTTCATCAAAGATATTCAGAGCTTGGAAGCAAAGTGAAGGAATAAAAGGGGCTTCACCTGTTTTCTGTGACTGTGTTTGTTTTGTATCCCAGTCTGGGTCATCACATACCTTTTGCTATAGGAGATTGGGTATATCTATCTACCAAATATATAAATTTAGGCTTGCCATGTAAGAAGTTGGGTCCAAAATATATTGGCCCATTTCTCATGGTGCAAGTGATAAGTCCTGTCACTGTAAAACTTCAACTGCCATCCAGATTCAAACAGGTACATACAGCAGACAGGTTAAGACTGGATGTGAAAACCCCAAGGTCTGTGAGGGATGACCATTATGAAATAGAGAACATCCTGGATTCATGTAGACGTAGAGGGGTTTTACAGTATCTCATGAAATGGAAGGGGTACCCTATGGCAGATGCATCCTGGGTGCAACATACTGATGTAGCGGCTCCACGGCTGCAGAGATTATATCATTGCAAACATCCCACAAAGGTGGGTGGGAGGCTGGAAACGACTAACAGTGCATCTGCTAATTTGTTCTCTTATCTTGCAGGCAGATCCATGGTAGAGGGGGGCCGCATGTTGGACTCTGGGAATTTACTCATGTCCGACACATTGCTGGGGCTGTGGAATTGATGGGAGACAAGAGGCATGGGAGCCGCCCGGAACTGTGTTTGTTGTAATGCCGTGGACGCTAGCCTCGCTAGACAGCTGAGAGGCACATGGACACTAATCAGTCACCAGGCTTATTTCTGGGTTGCGCATTGATGTAAACCATGATGTGGGGATTTGGGGATGTCAGTTGGTGGGGGGTTATGATCCTGATTCAGAGAGATGGAGGGGAATGGGAGTAGGTAGGGATACAGAAGGGATAGATAGCACAGGGAGAGAAAGGAATGTAAATAAAGATTAGGCAGCGACAAATAGGCACAGGGAGGAGGCACGGGAGTAGATAATGCAGCAGCGGATGTCAGGTTGTTAGCTGGGAGGGACTAGAGCAGAGCATGACTTTAATCGGGAAATACCATTTTTGCTTATTAGGACTGGAACTGCTATAATAAACTTCACCATACCAATTGTGAGTAGAATGATTTATTAGCGAGATACTCCAGTACCTAGCTGGAGCTGAAAGAATGAATCAACAAATTGTCAAAGTTTTGGTTCAGAGTCCACAATAGATGGGCACATTTCTGTGGAATGTAATAGGCATTTTGCTCTCTACATTTCTAATTCAAGGTGTTGGTATTAACATTCAAAGTCCTTCATGACTTGGGTCCGGGGTATTTATGGGAGCGACTCCTGCCGATATTGAATGTCGATCACCCTGTGCGAGCGCACAAACTGGGACTTCTCGGGGTGCCGTCCGCAAGACACTGTCGGCTGGCGGTGCCCTGGGGAAGGGCCTACTCTGTAGTGGCTCCCGCCTTGTGGAACCAACTCCCTGTGGGAATCCATTTGGCTCTGGATCTCCGCTCTTTCCGCCATGATCTGAAAACTTGGCTGTTTGAACAGGCCGGGCTGGACTGACATCTCGGGGAGGGGGTTTTAAATCGTTTTTATTTGGGCTTGTACTGTTTAATTCATTTTTAATGTATTTATTGTTGTTGTTTTAGTTGTGAGCTGCCCCAAGTCCTCTCGGAGAGGAGGCGGCATACAAGTCCAATTATTAAATTAAAATTAAATTAAATTAATTGTTTGCACACACTTTGAAAGAAACACAATTTGCCAACAAGCCTATTAGGTAAGATGAGGTGAGAAACGAAGCTATCCTGGAGGACATACAGGTAGTCCTTAACTTACATCAGTTTATTTAGTGACTGTTCAAAGTTACAACAAAGATGATACTAGAGGCTAATACTTGGTTGTACACAGTAGCAGGCTGACTCTCGGATATTTGTCTATAATTAAAATTGTGTTTAAAACAAATTTTAGGTGAGATAAGGAGCTTGGTGGATTGCATGGGAAATACTTGCAAGTATACTAATTAATTCCCACTGGCAAACAGGACTAAATGTTATTTGCTCAACCAATGACCTGTGATTGCTAATATAGAGTTGCCTTTCTCAGCTGGGATCCTGTAGTATCATGAGAGCACATGATGGGGAATTTTGTGAGAGATCACGATTGGGGGGAAATAAATCATCTTTTTAATTCTTGCATTAACTCAGAGTTCTCCCTTAAGACATAAGTGACCAGGCTTAAAAATGTGTCCAAAGTAAGATTACTTTGTTTACATTATGCAAAGCCTAGCTCTCTGGGAAAGCTCAATAATGGGAAACAGAAGAAAAAGATAACCATGTTTTCAGTGGTGTTAGCTTTTTAAAACCATTTAGATTTTTAAAATACTTTTTTATTAATGCAATTAAAGAACATTTTCCCACAAGGAGGATTTACTCTATCTGGGTTCTTAGAGTTGGCTTTAACTTTTAACGATGAGCAATTAAAACATTTAAAGGGAGAACATTTGAACAGTATGGAATTATACTTCTGTTTTCTTTCATATCTTTTTGCTTGATTCCTTGCCCTTTTCGCAGAAGAGTAAAAACTGTTCTGCAGATATTTTTCTTAAGCCTTGGATCCAAATATATCAGAAGCTCAGAATAATCTCGTAATGGTTCCTGCTTCTCTTAATAACCTCCTGAAGTGTCAAAAGATATAACCTATCAGAGTTCTTCTGAGAAGTGTTATGCACTGCCTTGCCTTTTACTGACGCACATCTGGCAGGTCCATGTTATTCCATATTCTGTCCCTTTCAAAGAAAAGCTAAAGGAGACAGAGGGTACAGATTTAGTTAGGTACGGCCTCTGACACTTTCACTATCAATTGTCTTTTGCTACCGCTGATCATCACCTCAATTATCTGATGTCCAGCCTACCTGATAGGTTTTTGCAAACTATAACTCTTCTGTCGATGAGCACGGAATAATGACAGCTTGGGGCAAATGTGCAGAATACAAAAGAGAAAAAGCAAGGTATACCCGTCGGTATGTGTTTTTAAATCAACCACAAGCTAACCGGCTTTCATGTTTTCTTATTATTATATTCAACATACAAGGTGCTCATTGGATTAAACTTGCCTTTAGACTGATTTCCTGCTTTCTTTTTCAAACAAAATAATTGTTCTAGTTACTTCTGCACCCTCAGGAACACATAATTTTCACCTTGCTCTTTCAAAGCAGGGTAAATAATGAATTGTGAAGAGCTGACAATTACTTTTCATGTTTTAAGGACGGGCATTAACGTGAAAGCTGTTCAACATGAAGGTTTTCTAAACATTCTCATGAGGGAAGGGGAATAAATGCTATGGTAAGTATGAAAAGAACAGCTCTATCTATAAGAAAGTCACGTTAACAGGATTTCTTTCAGCAGGATGCTATCATGCAACCAAAGCAGAATATGGATATGCATATACTAGACACTGAGATTTTACCTGATTCAGCCTTGCAGGGTTAATTGACGAAGAATACATTGTCAATACAGTTATAACGTCTAAATAAATTGGGATTACATTTCCCATATCAATAGTATAGCTCTTAAATAATATTTTTATTCTGTGCAAACCCTATCTATTCATCTCTCTTGTATAACAAATGACCATAATTAGGAGGCCTCATTGGGAGGAAGGTCATTGATAATCTTGTAATTTCTCATTGGTGTAAAGAGGGAAAACAGAACGGCTAGTGATGAATGCATTCAACCTTTTGCATACTTGGGAACTTTGGACCATGCATTAAAATGCAGCAAGAAATTAAGTTCTCCCTTGACACAGCACTTTTAATTTACTATCATTGATACGTTGTATTATAAGCTCTTCTCTTCTCCTGTCCTCTCCTCTCTCCTCTTCTCTTTTCCTTCCCCTCCACTCCCTTCCCCTCTCCTCTCCTCTTCCCATGTCTGACTATCTGTCTATCTGTCTATCTATTATCTGTGTATCAGTCAAGATACATGGAATATTAAACCACTCGGCAAGGACAAGTGTCTTTAGCATTTTTATTCTATCATTTGATTTGATTATTTTTCTCACAAGCTTCCCATGTTTTATGAGAACTGCTTTTGAGACAGAATGGAATAATAATCAGAAATAGTTGTAACAGGATATTAAGATAATGTCGGCTGTTCTCTTGACAGCTATTGCCCACTGAGATAAAGTGATGCTTTTGAAAAAGCACAAAGAACTACAGTATTTGGATGCTAAATGTTGTATTTATTCTTTTACTAACTGCACATTAATCTAAAAGTCTTGTTTCCAGCAAACTATTATTTTTAAATAATTAAATATTTTATTAGGCCTTAAGGGATCAGATTAGCTGTTTATACCTTTTCAAGCATGGCCCTCACACTTTGAGTTAAAATGTTTATGCAAGCTGCATCAGGCAGCAGAGAACAAACAGATGTTGATGGTAAAGTGAAAGTCACTAGCACCCTGGTACATTTAAAGGCTGTGACTTGTTTGTCTTTTTTCCTTCAGGATTAACCATAATCTCTCATCCTTGAGGAAGATAAACCTGGTGGGACCCAGAAGAAGGGCCTTCTCTGTGGTGGCTCCCTCCCTCTGGAACATCATTCCCCCAGAGATTAGAATGGCCCCGACTCTAATATTCTTCCGGAAGGCGTTGAAGACCTGGTTCTTTCAGTGGGCCTGGGGAACCCAGAGTGGGATGGAGCCCATTAAATGGTTCATGTAATCTGCTGTCGTTGAGTGGGGAGAATTGGGGGGGTGATTTTACTATATTAATTTATTTCATTTTTACGACGTGTTTCATTGTTTTAAATTGTGGTTTTATATGTTGTAAGCCACCTTGAGTGCCATGGTGAATAGGCGGCAATGCAAATCTAATAAATATATATATATATATATATATATATATATATATATATATATATATATATTTATTTATTTATTTATTTATTGTTATTGGGACTTATGCCACCCCATCTCCGAGGACTTGGGGCGGCTCACAACTGAGAAACAACAGCAATAAATAATTAAAAAGAGATTAAACCCAATTACAAGCCCAAACAAATTTAAAATACATTAAAAATATAAAACCACCCCCGGAAAGAAAAGGTCACAGCAGTTGATCAAACAACCAGGTCTTCAAATCATGGGGCGAGGAAGGTGGGAGGACAGGGGGAGCCAGGCTGAGCCCCAGGGGAGCTGGTTCCAGAGGTCAGGGGGCAGGCAAGTGGAAGGCTCGTCGTCGAGGGGACCGCCAGCCGGTATCCATGACGGGACTACCCCAAGGAGTCTTGCCTCCCCTGCTTTCGCAGGGCAGTTGGCATTGATGTTGGCAGGAGTCAGCTCCCTTAATGTGAGGACCCATGTCATGAAGGACTTTGTATGTTAAAACTAAAACCTTGAATCACCGGGGCGCAACCGGCAACCAATGCAGGCAGCGCAGGAGGGGGTAACATTGGGAGAATCGGGAAACTCCCATCACCACCCGGCGCCGCTGCATTCTGCACCAGCTGCAGTCTCGGATGGTATAAAGGGCAGTCCTAAATAGAGAGTGTTGCAGTAGTCAAGTCTAGAATAACAAGGGCATGATCTGTGCTTGAGGCATCGGTCCAGGAATGAGCGTGGTTTTCCAATACAAAAACTATATATATATATATATATATATATATATATATATATATATATATATTTAGTAGATTTTCACGGGTAAAGGTATGTAGTCTTGGTGTATTGGTCTTGTCCGTGTATGATTGAGAATACCTTGGCAGCGTTTGTGACAATCTCATCCGTCATCTTCAGGCTGGTGTCTTCAGCTTCGTTCTCCTGGGAGAAGTGTGTGATCACGTGTATTTTCCCTTTTAAACTCTGAGTTGGATGTGTTGTTACTTTTGATTGGTTTGTGGAGTTGATGTATGCAGATGGATGGCTTTTTCTGAAGACCCTGTGTGTGGCTGAGGTGCTGGCTGTGTGTCTCTCAGCCTTTTGTGTTCATGGCTGACCTGGAGAGATCACAACACAAAACATCAGGAGGGATTGCAGCGAACAAGCGACCCGGGAGTTACAGCACCACACCCAGGACATCACAACCATGGAACTCAGAAGGTCATCCACCCAGCCCATTACAGGTCGTTACAACACAGGCTGAGAACACACAGCCAGCCTCAGCAGCACACAGGGTTCACCGGAAAAAGCCATCAATCTGCATACATCAACTCCACAAACCAATCAAAAGTAACATCCAACTCTAGAGTTTAAAGGGAAAAACAGCCCACGATCACACTTCTCCCAGGAGAGCAAGCTGAAGGAAACACCAGCCTGAAGATGACGGATGAGATTTCGTTTCGTCGAATAACCAAGATATATATATATATATATATATATATATATATATATATATATATATATTTTTAGATTTTCACGGTAAAGGTATGTAGGTCTTGGTGTATTCGGGTCTTGTCCCGTGTAAGATTGAGAATACCTTGGCAACGACGAAATCTCATCCGTCATCTTCAGGCTGGTCTTGCTTCGTTCTCCTGGGAGAAGTGTGTGATTTCCCTTTTAAACTCTAGAGTTGGCTGTGTTGTTACTTCTTGATTGGTTTGTGGAGTTGATGTATGCAGATTGGATGGCTTTTTCCTGAGACCCTGTGTGGCTGAGGTGCTGGCTGTGTGTCTCTCAGCCTTTTGTGTTGTAACGACCTGGGTAATGGGCTGTGTGATGACCTTCTGAGTTCTATTGTTGTGACGTCCTGGGTGTGGTGCTGTAATCTCCTGGGTCGTTGTCTGTGTTGCAACCTCCTGATGTTTTGTGTTGTGATCTCCTGAGTTCTGTGATGTAGTATCCTGGGTGGAAGGCTGTGATGTGGCATTCTGGGCCTTGGTTTGGCTCGAGTTTGAGGTCTGGCTATGTGTTTATAGCGTGTGTCAGTTTGCTTAGTTTGGGGGTTGGAGGGGGTAGCAGCTGGTGTTGCAGCCATGGTCTGGTTTCTGGATGGTGGTTGCCTTTCATCTGTGGCGTGGGCTTGGGTTTGAGTCTGGTGAAGGAGATTGGTGGTGGCATCATGTGTTATTTTGGGTCCGGTGTTGGTTTTCGTGGCTGGGACTCGTTTGTTGATTAGGGCTAGTTTCCAGATGTCTGGTAGGTGGGAAGTATCATCCCGTTTATTCATGTTATGGGGTGTTTCTCTATTTCGATGGCTTCCCTAATTATTCTCTTGTTGAAGTGTTCAGTATTGGAGATAAGTTTGGATCCCTCAAAATCAATTTCATGTCCTGTGGCTTTAAGGTGCTGGAAAAGGGAGGAAGTTTTTTCTTCTTTTCTGACTGCGTTCTTGTGTTCTGCGATGCGTGCATTTATTCTCCTGTTGGTTTGTCCAATGTATGTGGCTGGGCAAATTTTGCATGGTATTTTATAAACTCCTTGGTTTTCTAGCTGGATCTTGTCTTTGGGGTTTCTTAAGATGTTGGCTATTTTTGGTCAGTGCCAAAGGCTGTCCTGATATTGTGTTTGTGGAGAATTTTGCTGATTTTATCTGTGGTGCCTTTGATGTAAGGGAGGAGGGCGATGCCATTGTCCTGTTCTGTGTCTTGGTTTTTGGGGGGAGTCTCCCTTCAGATTAGGTTGGTGATTTTGCTTCTTTGGAATCCATTGGACATTAATACGTTAGTGAGGGTGTGTAATTCTGTTCTCAAGTGGTCTTTGTCAGCTAGGTGTTTGGTTCTGGAGATGAGGGTCTTGGCTACGGAGTTGATCTGTGCAGGGTGGTGATGGGATTGTGCATTTAAGTAGCGGTTAGTGTGTAGGCTGTCCTGATATTGTGTTTGTGGAGAATTTTGCTGATTTTATTCATATATATATATATATATATATATATATATATATATATATATATAAATGTCTTTTTGTAATGGGAAAATGGGAATGCTTGAAAGATGCATATCTTTCTGGCAAGCAGCAAGCTGAAGCAAAGCCAGGCAATGTAAAATCCTGGTGGGACATATCCTCTTGTCCTGAAGCCTTTTCCTGATTACAAAAACTATTACACACCACCAAATTATTGATTTAAAGTAGCCAGTATGGACAGAAACATGCAGCTACCTGTGATGGTCATTCCATTTGCCAGTGGATGCTATGAATGCAACTACTTGCAAGTCATGGTGCACATGTCATGATCCAGGATGAATTCAATTAAATACACATAACCATATATAATATCAACATGGAAGAACAATGCAACTGTTCAACGTACACCATCTAAATTGTGTAAAGGTACAAAATCGGTCATGTGGCAATTAATCCCTAGATGGCGCCTGTTTATTTCCCGTTTCTAACCTAATAAAATGTGTATTTAGTGGAATCCTGACTAGGAAAAATTACTTATTTTTATTACTTATTTTGTTATTGTTTCTAAACTTTACGTTCTCAGTATTGATGCCAGAATCTAGTGATTATGAGATTGTGTTTCTTTAGGCCTTTTCCTGATCTGACATTCCTAATCTTATCTTTCCTGCTGAGACCATGTTCCACTATCCCAATACTCTGCTTGTGCAGTCTTCTTCCCTCACTGTCTTAATCCCCAGCAAAGCACATTGCTAATTGGACTATATCCATTCAAACATTGCTACCCTAGTTAAATGCTATCACTGATAACACAAAGATGAGCTTACAAGAACTCAAACAAGTAGATAATGGCAGACCTTCTCAGTGAAATGATGTGTCCAAAGCAACTGATTGACTGAACAACAACAACAAGCTAACAATATTGAAGATCCGAGCATCTGTTTGAAGTATTTGTTTGGTCACAGTAAAATGCAGACAGAAAGCAAAGCAAGAGTAGTAGTTCCTTTAAACAGGAAATATCCATAAAGTAAGACACAACAACATCCAGTAGAGGAGTGGAAGTATAGGATTGAACCTCATGTTCCTTTAGCATCTGCCCATGGCTTCCTTATCACCAACAGCAGTAGCTGTTCCCCAGATTATTCCAGTTAAAAACATACCTCTGTTTCCAGGACAGCCTATGCTGAAGCTCATCCCTAAGAAAGACTTCTTAGTGTTTCTAATATTCTATTGTCCATACTACTAATTAAGTGTATTTATTGTTTATACATCTTACCCAGAAGATATCAAAAGATTACATCAGAGGATAACCAGTTCACCCATCACATCCTGACTACCAGGTGGCTGGACTTGACAGAGTACAACTAAAGAAAAGAGACAATATATAAAAGCGAAACTGCATGAGAAAACAGTTAATTAGAAGAAAGAACTGGATGGGGAAAACGCAGAGGCCTTGTTTGGCTATAGTATGCACATGAATTCAAAAGAGAAGTTGTTTTATATAGGAAAGCACAGAAGAACATGGAGTCTATTTACCTAACCATCTTGCCATTACAGGTAGTCCTTGAGTTACAACCACAATTGAGTCCAAAATTTATGTTGTTAAATGAAACATTTGTTAAGTGAGTTTGCCGCCATTTTACACCTTTTCTTCCCACAGTTGTTAAGTGAATTATTGTACTTGTTAAGTTAGTAACCCAATTATTAAGTGAATCTGACTTCCCCATTGACTTTGCTTGTCAGAAGGTCGCAAAAGCCCGAGAGACTGCAGCCGTCATAAATATGGTCAGTTGTCAAGTGTCCAAATTTTGATCATGAGACCACAGGGATTCTGCAAAGTCATAAGTATGAAAAACGGTCATAAGTCAGTTTTTTCAGGGCCATTGTAACTTTAAACGGTCACTAAATGAATTGTAAGTTGAGGAGTACCTGTATCAGTGGTGGCTAACCTTTTTAGGCTCCTGTGCCAAAAATTGTGTGCACGCTTGCATGCTCGCACTCACGTGCCAGCATCCAGAAGGTAATGCATGCCCCCCATGCCCCTTACGCATGCGTGTGCAATCCCCACCCACCCACTCACACCACCCCCTTAGATGCACTGCGCCTCACAGCTGATTTTCGGCTGGTTTGAGGCTGGTTTTGGCATGCCAGAGGCTTGAGGTAGGCTTCTGCAGGCTTTGCAGGCCAAAAACTAGCTCCGTTTCATCACTTCTGGTATTTTCGGAAAAACAGGAAGTGACAAAACGGGGCTAGTTTTCGGCCTGCAAAGCCTGCAAAAGCCTTCCTCAAGACTTTGGAAGGCCGAAAAAGGCCTAAAACTGGCCAAAATCAGCTGTGAGGTGCACGCATGTGCAGTGAGGCAAGTTTGCCTGCAGCTCACGTGCCGACGCAATGGCTCTGCATGCCACCTGTGGCACGCATGCCATAGATTCGCCATCACAGACCTATATAATTCTATTCTGCAATAGCAATACAATATTCAAGAAGGGAGTTCTATGAGGGAAATTCTAGACTTCCCTCTTAGTAGCATGACAGTCAAGGACTGGGGCTTAAGTTAAATGGTGTACGCATTCAATTATAAAATTGAAAAGAAAATGCTTGTTGCCTCCAAACTGGATGCCTGGAGGATCTAGTTAGCTTTTTTATTCTTGTTCATCTTCCCAGGTCTTGTCTTCTTTTACTTACTCAACTGTGCTTATCTCGGAGGAATCCTCAGATGTGAAGACGGTAGAACTATCAGAACTAGGAGGCACATAGTTGACCAACAGAGATAAAGATGGGCCAAGTGATGTCCATCTCAGCCCATATACAGGAGATGAGAGTAAATTGCCTGTCTTTCTTAGTCTTTCTCCTATTGGCTTTAGAGAAGATCAATAAATGAAAGTTCATGAGGTGAGGTGTACTGTGCAGAACACATGAAACAAAGACATTTTGGGATGGGTAAATTTATTTATTTATGTGTTTGTTTGTTTCTCAAACGTACAAGATAACAAGTATAAGTATGAACATAAACAATAATACAGGAGTAAATACAGATAAATGGGGACAGTAAGACAGGGACAGTAAACATGCTGGTGCACTTATGTCCCTGTAAGAGTTGAAGCAGGCAAGGCAGGAGTCTTATTTTGTAAACAAAGGATGTAAAGCAAGAACCTTCAAGGCCAGGGAAAAAGTAGCCATAGTTGCTGTATGGCCATTGATGTGTAAAGGCCAGAGGAATTAACCTTGGGATTAACATATATAAAGGGCAGGATTCCTGGGCATTTTGAGATCAAGATCTTGTATGTACAGCTAAGTTATCTCACATTCATTTACCTAACATTCTTAAATTTCCTTTGGGAATGAGGAATTGAGAGAGTCTAATTATCATATCTGGTACAAAGCCTTGATATCCCCATTTTCTAATGAAATAAGCAACTTCTGGGCCTTTAAGAAGACACCATGTCAGCATTTAAATCTGCACTTTATAGTTTCTCAATGTTCTCAACAACTGCAGTGTCTCATTCAGTTTCATGGAACTTCAACCAATGCTGTTCCTGGTTAGAACTAGATCAGCTTGTGGTGACTGCAGATTGTTTACTGAATTTTCTGTGATCAACCCTAAAGTGTGACAAATGCTTTTCTCTGATATCTCAGTGACCTTTTGTTTGACCATTATTCCCTGCCTTCTCAGCTTATAAATTGTTTATTGTCAATTCCAGTCCTAAAATAAGATTAACCTCTGATATTAGACACCATAAGACAGTATGGTGTAGGTGCTAAAGTGCTGGGTTAAAAACTGGGTGTTTGTGAGTTCTAGTCTTTTCGTGACTCTTCTTTCTTTCTTTCTTTCTTTCTTTCTTTCTTTCTTTCTTCCTTCCTTTCTTTCTTTTTCTTTCTTTCTTTCCTTTCTGCCTGCCTGCCTGCCTGCCTTCCACTAGTAATATAATTTCATGTCTAAAAGTTTTTGATCAACAGTAGATTATTTATTTATCAAATTTAGAAACTGCCCATTTCCCTCATAGATAAATTTGCACAGCTAAGTTCTATGGACTTTTATTAATCAACAATTCAGTTATATGAATATTGTTCAGATATATCACACAGGATACATTCAAAAATATTCTTGTTGTGACTGAGAAATAAGGGGGTGTGGGGAAAACAAAAACAACTGATGTAAGTGGGCAAAACTCACTGGCTACCAAAAACTTTATGGTGGGCAAAAGACAAAACAAGAGAGCCAACCAACTGGGTGACTTTGAGCCAATCATTCTCTTTCAGCCCACCACACATGGTTGTTGTGGTGAAAATAGGACAAGAAAGAACATTATGTTTGCTGTCTTGAGTTGACCAAAAATAAAGGTAGGATAAAAAATATATAAATGAAGAATAGGAAAATGTCAAATTATCTCATGTACACATTTCCTTGAAGGACTCCATGTCAAGAACAAATCAAAACTTATCATAGGGGCTGTTATTTTTTACTCTTTTGACATTACCGTTTTATTATGATGATAGTACATAAATAATAGTACAAGGAAAATGCATGAATTACCTTAAGCAAAGATAGATTTTACTGGATTTTCCTTTCTTGTACCCTTAGTTTGCTATAATCTGTGGGTTTGTCTTTTTTTGCCTCACACAAGAAAGCAAGCAGTCAGAAAGACCTGATATCATTCTTTGCAGGAGCAGTAGTCAATAAAATAAAATATAGATCACACACATCATATTCTATGGATGTAATCTTGTGCCTTGCTTAACACAGGATACAAAGAGATGTGCAGTGAACTAGTATTGCTCACCTAAAAGTAAGACAAGCAGGAGAATAATCTATATTTGGATGTGTAGCAGGATAAGGAACTAATCCACAAACATGACACAGATTGTAGAAATTCTACATTATAATTGCTCTTGCTGATAGAGTAGGAAGTCTTAGGAGAAATATCCTTCTAATGAAGCCTGGTGATAATGCCATTATTTAGAAGAAAGTGTAATCAGTGGATGTGAAAATTCTGAAGGTGTAGTTCAACTTCAGAGTGGATTTAAGTTGCCTTTTAAGAGCAGAGGTACTATGAAAGGAGCTTAATTTAACAAGCTTTTTTGTCAACTTCTTGAAGCAAGTTTGAGTTTTGAAGGAGGGCAATTTGATTGCTGTCTTAAGGGAATGAGCCCCTCAGCATTCACCAAGACATGCTTCAAGGAGACTCTACTCTTAATCCAATTTACTCAGCTGAAGAAGTCCCACTGCTTCAGCTTGCCAACAAATTAAAATCCAGCTTCATAAAAACACCTTGAATTTGGAAGGTATTGGCTCGCCCGCTAGACTTGAAACTTCATTTATTCTGGCTAACTTCTCAATTATCTTCCCAGCAGTGAAGATGTGTAAAAGTGCAAAAATCAATAAGATTCTATTCCCTTTCTATTGGAAAGGGAAAAATTAATGAGATAGGACACTCTCTTAATCAGAAATAAATGTTTTAATTCAGATAATGACATAGTTTTCCCTTGTTGGAGGATGACAAATGCCGGCCTGCACCCCCAGCAGAAAGAGTTTCAATTTTATTGTAAATATAAAAGGTATTGATCGAGGAGATGTACAAACCCTATTGCTTACAAAAGCCATTCAGGGAGACTGGGAAAACTATTAAGCACTGGGTCAGAAATCAATAAACAAGACTGAAATGTAGCAGAGGTCGCCCCAGGCTTTGTAGCATCTTAGAAAGCAGCGTGGCAAAAATAGTGACAGAAATGTCTCTGGTGGAGCAATGTTAGGGATGAAAGGGTCAGCTGTTTAATCTCTTTGGAAATTTGACAGGTCCAGAGAACAAACTAATGTAGCCTTATTTTAGTCCCTGTTGATTTGAATACATGCTGATTCAACCCAGCATTGACTGCAATTAGCACTCTCTTCTAAATTTGCAGAATACAACAAATGTTTTGGACAGTGATGAGAGAGAAGCAGAGAAGGAGGAAACTGATACATGGATATGCATTTATTAATGTTCAGGAGGGAAACAAAAGTGAAGGGTCGGAAAGGTAAATATGAAACCTACACAATCAAATGTACTCCCTTTTTCCCTCTTAGATGCGCTTCTTCAGGAAAATTAGGGAGAACCCAAGGAATCCTCATCAAGCTTTCTCAACTTTAGCTTTCACAATGTTGTTCTCCCAGGTAAGCCATAACTGCGTTCAGGTGCAGTTGCATAGGAAGTGATATAGAAATATGGCACAGTGCTTCAGCTGTTGGACCTGGAATGGGAGACTGAGGTTCAATTTCACCCTTAGATGTTGAAGCTCTCATCAAAGCTTACTTTGGGCCAATTGAACTCACAGGTTATTTTATGGAGAAAAACTAGATGGATAGATGGATGGATGGATGGATTGATGGATGGATGGATTGATGAAATACATGTTCTTTTGAATACCTGAAAGAAAGGAGAGCTTTCCATCAACAGGCAGATAAGGAGATGTTTTTCTCTCTTTCACTCTATTCTTATCCAACAACAATTCTATAGTGTAGGTCATATTATTTACAAGGAGAATTTACTGTCTTGGATTAATAAATAAGAATATATTTAGGGTTTACCAAGGGATGGTGAGATCACAGAATTTTTCCCATGCCTTTCATTCATTCATTGCTATGTTTGACTTTAGTCTTCCATAAATTTTTGTATTTGCATTTTTCCCTTGTAACAATTCATTTAAAAATGCTTTTAAAAGTATTGAAATTTTTCCATTGCCCTCGTTATAAATAAATAATGTGCTTATAGTGCCTGCTGTTGTTTAAATAAATAAATCTATTTTTTTTAAAAAAAAGATTTATATTAAATATAGTTTCAGGAGCCAGCCTTAGGGATAGCCTGAAAGAAAACTGAATTTTTGATCTCTTATTTCACCTTCAGCACTTATTGAGTCTTTATGTCCTGTCAGTTAAGCAATGGGAGAGCCAAAGGGCAGCATTGTTGAGCTGTTCTTAGGGCATCAGTTCATTTTATTCCATCCTGATCATGTCCCTGATATAGTGGGAAACACAGTCTTTTGTTACTTGAAAGACAGAAAGGAATACACTCACGATATGTGCATGCTAGATTATAACTTTTGCCCCAACTACAGTCTCTACGGTATTTAATAGTGCCTATCTCAAACAATTGTTATATCATTAAACAAGATAATTGATTTGAAAACATGTCAATCCCGCATCCTCCTACTGAGAGGCATATACTTGTAACATGGTTCTAATAATGAACTTTTTGCCAATACATCCTTTCTCAAAGAAAATGTGAATTTTTGTCGCCGTTTGAGGGAAAAGTGAAAGGCTAAAATGTATGTGTGAAACTCCCGTCATGTTTTAAGTATTGCAGAGAGGAACATATTGCACAGATATAATGCTCTTCAATCTGCCACAGATAATAGTAGTGTAATGTAGTTGTAAGCCATAAGTTCTTTTGTCATCAAATTTCAGATGATTAGACATTCAGGTGCACGTTAATTTTAAAATCTGGTAAATTTCCAAGGATAGTAAATTCCTTATAAATAACGGTCAGACTGTGAAAATAATCCCACCTGTATTGGTTAATAAAAAATTGCAAAACCCCATAGTTCAAACACTGTTATCCTTTTGCCTTAAAAAATCACATTGAAAACAAAGCAAAAATATCTATTGTATTTTATCACTAATTGTAGTAATACAATAGGGAAATGTACTGTCCATGCCTTAAAGAAGATAAAAGGTATAGGATGTGGGGATGACTATAAATGAACTCAGAGGAAAGAAAGTCATCCTCACTGAAAGGATGATCTATAAAATTAGAAGTAAAGTTCTAGATACAGGACTCTCTGAATTTTTGAATATGATCTTCTTTTGGATGAGAAAAGAAGAAAACATATAGAAAGAGACTATTTTTGTTCATTCTCATTGGTTAAGCATAAGGATAGTTTTGGGATATGACAGAAATTTGCCTAAAACTATGCAGAGCTTTTTTTTTTATTATTTAGATATTTAAATCTCATATAGTTAAAAATCAGCTTTAATACAAGGATTGCTATTTAATCCAAATGGTAGAATCATAGCATTGGAAGGCACTGTGGAGATCATTTAACATAATTTCATTATTAATGCAAAGTTTGAGAGATGGTTCTCCAATCCCTACCAGCCATCTAATTTATATATATTTATCAGTTTATGTATCTCACTGCACATCAGCCATCAATCTACCTATTTAAAGTAGCAGTGATAAGAAGTGACAGGAGTTTGGCAGAGGCAAGGTGACAAGAACTGAAAATCCAAAGGATTTTAAGCCCCACTTGATTTTTTTTTACCTGATTTCTCCTCCATGCCTTTCTTTAGATAAATTCTTCCCACCGTGAATAAAAGTTTTGTTTTTCTTTAAACACGTTAGGAAAAACTGCTTTTCGGATTTATTTTTCTGTACCAAAGTGATTTGCAAACATGCATTGGCAAAATTTTACTAATCCATAAGGAACTTCATTCCAAATATAAATCCAATGGCCCCATTCATTCAACATACCCAATGACTGTCTAGCAGCTGCTCTCTCAAAGGAAGAAAGACAGAGAAACTGCGTACAAGTAGTAGGAAGATACAATTTGATCCCAAGTTAGTGTGAGTTTGTGTGTGTGTGCATGTGTGTTTGTGTGTGAGCATGTGTGTTGGTGAGCAAGACATTATTTGAAGGATTTGAAAAGAGAGTATTGAAACTTTTAACAACATCGTTCTGGTAGCAGAGACAGAGCGCCAAAAATATATAGATAATACTGCAACTCTGCCTTTTCTTGCTGAAAATGCGGTCCCCCTCTTGACATGGATATGATGATAAGATTGCTTAGGGTCAGGTAACTCATCAGTAGGTGAAGTGTACAGCTGCTGAGGATTTCCGTTTCATCTCACCTCAGATATTATGTCAGTTCCATGTCATTTTCATCACTGAGAATGATTTGAGGGCTCACTGTGTCCCCTGTTATTGCGGTCACTTGACCTCAGATGTAACTTCTGTTTAATACCATCATTTTAACAGAGGCTACGAGTAGCGCGCATGCACGCACAGGCACACATACACACTGCCAGCACTTGACCTCTTGATGCCTGACACATACCAATTGGCTCTGGCGTTCGGGTTTCCCTGCCCCTCCGTTTCCCCACAAATGAGTGTTAAGGCCCCAATGAATGGATTCTCATTTGAAGTTCTATTTTTTCATTGCCACCAGCATTCTTTAAAATTGAATCCTTTTGCTTTTGATACATTGTGGTCCCCAGTAATAGTATTTTTCCCCTTCTTGCCTTTTAAGCCAAGAGTCTAGAATTGGCTGTTCTGGTCAATGTTCACTCATTTCTATCTGAATCTCAATGAAGGTTTATAGGGGAGGAAAGTCAAATACTTCTGCTTTATGAAGAGTGAGATGTTGCCCCATGCATGGTTTGTCATAAACTCAGGTTTGGAGAAAGTTAACAGAAATGACTTTTAAATGCCAAGGATTTGGTAGGAATGTGGCATGTTACTTACTTTGAACTGAAGTCTGGTGTGCATACACCTTGTCCAACTGAAATCCAGTTATTTCAAACTTGATATTTATTATAGATGGTTATAATCCAGCCATGGGAAAACTACGGCCCGGGGGCTGGATCCGGCCCGTTCGGCTGATCTATCCGGCCCGCGGACCGAAAGAGCGGAGGGTTCTCTTGCTCTCCCAGAAGGCTACGTGAAGTAATCTAACTTTGAATTTATATTAGTTCACACAAACACTCCATCCATGCTTTTGTTCCGGCCTTCCGGTCCAGTTTAAGAACCCATTGTGGCCCTCGAGTCAAAAAGTTTGCCCACCCGTTATAATCTCTCTATAGGATTGCTTGACTTATATTTCATTATACCTGATATGAAGCCTCTGTAGTAATGTTCCTATGGAAGAAGGTAGAAGACATCTGAACAAGTTTTTCCATCTCTTCTGCTTTCCTTCATTTCTTATTCTTACCTTCATGCCCAAAGTGATGGACTCTTGTCCAGCCCCTTTTGTTTGGGGGATTTTTGACAAAAGGGGGAGGAGAGATATCCAGAGATTTAGTCAGTTTTGTATTATTTCAAATAGAGAAATCAAGTCGAGGTTTAATATTCAATATCCAGAAGCTGCAATTCCTTAACCTCAGTTGCTTGAAGCTTGCAACTTGCCTTTATGTATATTTTCAGGGTAAACGTTACATAGCAAGCATTACATTAGGTAGCAATCAAGGTTAAACAACTTTTTGAGGTCAGGAGCAGTTATTTTGTAATATTATAGGAACCATAATAACAACAACAATAACAATAATGATAACAATAAAATATGTATTATCTTGAGTCTGAACATCTGGCAATTAATAATAATAAATATTTTGAATTATTATTAAATGGAATAAAATGCTGTTAAAGTCATGTGATTTTATTTAAAATTTCAGAGCACTTATGGCTTATCTTTCACATTAAACTTTTGGACTTAAATGGACATTATCATACCCCTGGACTCAGTCTTGCAGACTCTTGGTCTTAGGTGTTTTTACTACAAAGTCAGTGCCTAATTCAAACTGGAATAATGCATATGGATCTTTTCCATTTAAAAGTTTGCATCCACTTGATTCCTAAATTTAATTCAAATGCTGCACACCAGGGTCTCCCAAACCTTGAGGTGTACATTCCTTGGAGAGATGTAGTGATGTAGACCATGTGGTTGGTGTTTGAAATCTCAGCTTCCTATAACTAAATCATATTTGAGTAGTTATACATTTTCCCCCAAATCACATCTACCTAGCAGAAATGTGGAACTGGTGTTTCAAGACCAGGGAGAAAAGATGTATAATTCCCTGAACATAAGTCGCTAACTCAGTGCAAGGCTTCCCAGTGTCAGTCATAGGGAAATGACTGAACACTCAGCGGTAATCTTAAAATGATAGATGTTTTCGAGCCAGTGATAGAATTTGGATGATAAGAGTCTAATGTATGCCGACAGCATAGGAAGAGTTGCATAATCTGAAGTGTTGGGATTGCCTGGAGCATCCCAGAGCCTTCATGCAACTCCACAGCCTCCTAAAATGCCACTGAATAGACATTTGTTATGTGGGAGAAAAGGAACATTATGAAATAAATGGGAAATAACCATATAATGGAGCATCTGTGGACCATCTCTCTTTTGTCATGATTAAAAAACTAAGATGAAATTCACTGGAACTTCTTACATCTGAAAGGCTGGGGGATTGTGAACAATTAGAATGATTTGCCCTGGAAAATGATGGATTCAGATGGAAATTTATTGGTGATATGACATAGGTTTCTTGCAATTCTCTGGAATTCAGAGGTGAGGAAAAGTAAACTGTAGACTCTGTCAATCCTGGACAACCTGTGCCAACCAACATGTTCCTTGATTACCTGAGAAACATTTGGCAAAGAAACAAGAGTCAAAAGTGAGATGAGGAAAGGAAACTTGGACTAAATTTAGAAAAGAGAACTGCAGAGAAATCATGAAAATTATGCCTAGACCCAGGGGTGGGATCTGACCAGTGTAACTACCGGTTCAGTGATTTTACGTTTTGCGCGCATGTATATCGTCAGCTAGCTGCCTGGACAGCTGAGCAGCGCTGTGAGCAGGTGCGCAGCAGTTGAAACGGCACATTTCCCCTGCTTTTTCAACTGCAGCTGTGTCATGCAAAGCAGCTGTGGTTGAAAAAGCAGGAAATAAAGGTCAGGTAAGAGCCCGGGCGGGTAGGCAGGCCAAAAGAGCAGCAAACATAGAACCGGTTCTATGTATGCTCTCTGTCTGCTGCTCTTCAGAGCAACCAGTTCTACAGAGGTGGCCAGAACCGGTAGAATCCCACCCCTGCTTAGACCTTGATGAAGCTGTGCAGTCTCAGACATCTTGACCCAGCAGTTGGAACAGCAGACCTGTGTATTGTGTGCCATGACCAATTCTTTTTATAATATTTTTGTAAATATTCACCCTGCATGAACTTTAAAGTTCTAATAGCTAATGAGACAAGAGTGGCTTTCACCACAACATTATTGGTGGCCTCTTTACACTTATCAAATCTTGGAAATGTGAAGCCAACCATGTGCCTGATTCTTATCTTTTTTTGCAGTAAAAGTAAATAAATGGTAGGAATGGAAGGAAAACATTGATTAATCGCTTTTTTAAAAAAGAAGAGGCATTTATATCTTGTCTGAAATAGGATGTAGTTTTCCCCTGTTGTGGAAGCCTTCCTTTGCACCAACAGGCTAAATAATGTCAACTTCATTTCTAATCTTCCTCTTGGATAGGTTCATAGACTAGGTATTGCTTTTACAGCTTCAGAAAACTGGAAGAATATAGATTCATGTAGACCTTGGCTTGGTATTAAAACAGCTTGGCCATTCTGATTGATTTTTTTTCAAAAGGAAACTGGGCTTTCTTGTTTTGTTTGAAGATGTTTCGCTTCTCATCTAATGGTGCATGGTGCATGGTGGAGAATGGAAGGATTTATATTCCTTGAGGCCACATGGTTGTTAGCCCTCTTTCTGAAAATCATTGAGGTTACTTGGAAGTTTATCTGTTCCCACAGGGTCCCCTGAATTCTGTAGTCTGCAAAAAAAAGTCTGAAAATCCATTAATTTCCCCACACCATTCGAAGGTGCGGTGGCAATCAGGAGGCTGTGAGTTCAATCCTAGATGGAGGCTAATATTTGGAATAGACTCTCCTGCTGGAGCAGGGGGTTGGACTAGATGACCTCCAAGGTCCCTTCCAACTCTGTTTCTCTATGTTCTCCCTAAGAGTTCTCTCATCCCAAAGTGCATAGCTAAATGTCTATCGAGATTCTCAGTCGTCCAGGTCACAGTTGTGCCAAAGGAGCTTTCTTTCAAAAGGCAACTAGATGAACAGTAGAGTTACCTCATCTGGTCCAGAGATTACTACAAATATTACACCAGTAACAGCAAATTTAAAGACCTGTTGCCATGGCCTTCGCCTGCATAACTTACAGTAGCCATGAATCCTGGAGGACATCAAGTTGTGGACTTGCTCTTTCAGGCAAAGAAGTCCAAACATATCATTAAAAAATACAGAAAACCAGATGGTCTTTGGACCAATAGACCAACATGATATTGTTGTAGAACAACTTCATCTTCATTTAGCTTATCCAGGCCTTACAATTTCCAGGCACAGAGTCAAAGTTTTATACACTTCTAGCCTGGCTCAAGTAGCAATGTGTAACTGGATATCAACATCATAGTGATGATATGCACCTCAGACTGGCAGATATCTTCACTAGATGAGCTCATATAAATAGGTATATGAGGTAACAGGGAAGGGATTCTTTCCTCACTAGCAGCTTATATTGTGCCAGAATGAGAATAATTTTGATAAACTTTATTATGACTTCAACAAGTACTATAAGGCCACTAGTGGGGAAAATGGCCCCAATTAATTGTATCATAGCAATAAGACCAATGAAAGGTGGATATGTATCTGCAGTAGCAGGGTAGGAAGTGAATGTCTAATGTTATCCTTTGAGCACAAAAATTGTCTATAATAAGGGGGCACTATTTATCAAATCAACCAAATGAAACTTTGGTTGATTCAAGGAAGACCCTATTTTAATAAAAGGATAAATGATACAGATAGGAAAGTAGTCACTCAGAGTGGGCATCCTGAATTGATTAGATCAGAGGCCGCCAAACTTGGCAACTTTAAGACTTGTGGACTTCAATTCCCAGAATTCCTCAGCCAGCTATGCTATGCTGGCTGAGGAATTCTGGGAGTTGAAGTTCACAAGTCTTAAAGTTGCCAAGTTTGGGAATCCCTGCATTAGATGAATGTATGCCCACCAAATACAGGGTGTCCATGACTTACGACCACAATTGCACCCAAAATGTCTGTTGCTAAGTGAGACATTTGTTAAGTGAGTTTTGCCCCACTTTACGACCTTTCTTGGTACAGTTGTTAAGTGAATCTGGATTGACTTTGCTTGTCAGAAGGCAGCAAAAGGTGATCATATGATCCAGGGACACTGCACCCGTCATAAATAACCGTTAGTTAAGCCTCTGAATTTTGATCACATGACCATGGGGATAATACAACAGTCATAAGTGTAAAAAATTGTTATACCTCATGGTTTTCAGTGCCATTGTAACTTCAAATGGTCACTAAATGAACAGGATTGCCTGTAGTTTTGTAGATTACCTGTAGTTTTGAATATTAACTGTGGCAAAAGCTACCTTATGATAAGATAGGTGGCTGATACATTTTACAAATAAATAAATAAGCTGTATTTATGTGTTTGCCTAAGAAATGTGACAGGCAGATAGTACAAGAAGCTATAACCAGTGAATGCAACAAAATTTTACCTTTATGCTAGAAATCTTGGTAAGTCAGTTTGCAGCAACAGAAGAACTACTCTTATTAAACCAAGCAAGAAAAAAAATTGCATAGGTCAGCCAGCAGAAGGCAGTCTTAGAATGAGACTTTGACTTGTCTATTTTCCTGGGTTTGGGTTGAAAAAAAAATTCTGTAGTACATTTTGGCATCCCCAGGCCTGGATGAAAGAGTATGGGTACGTTTATTAAAAAGTTCTTCTATTTTTCCTTCTGGACATTTTGCTATATAACCCTCAAGTCTATAGGAGAACCTTCTCTGAAAGATTTTTTTTTAAAGAAAGAACTTAGCTAACATATAAAATTATTGTGACTGCCATAAAAAACAACTTGCAATTCTTTTTTGTAAAAAAATCAAGCAATAAACATTTAGCAGTTTAGTTGATATGTGGGGTGCTTGGTGCTCTCTGAGCTTGGTGGTTTTCTTATAGACGTTTCATTATCAACTAGATAACATCATCAGTGCTAGAAGGGAGTGGGGTTGCTCTTATTTTTATATACAAGTGACTTTCCCTGTCAGTGTTGGGGGGAATGTTCTTGTTTAATTGTTGTTCTTGTTTAATTTAATTGATGGACAGCAGAGAATCATTTCGGCTACCTCTGATGGAGATGGAAGATCCATATCTGGGCAATACCATTACAAATTACTCCAAATGGTTCACACTATTACATGTTTCTGCAGGCATAAACAAGCAAGCAAAAGCTCTACATAGATAAAAAATACTCTAATCCAGCAGACTCTCTATGAAAACAACAACAACAACCATTTGCGGTTTCACAGTGGTACGGCAGGAGAGTTCACCAAATCTACAAGAATAAGAATCATACCTTCAGATTGGTCATACTTGTACCTCTTTGATTTACTACAGCAAACTATACACAATGCAAAGCCAAACCCTGCACAGATGGCTCAGAGCTCCTACTAATGAGCCAAGGCATAAGCAAAAAAAAAAAAAGACAGCTACATACTCTTGTGTTCATTTTCTAGTTTTTCTTCCCCGTAAAGCAGGAATGTCCAACCTTGGCAACATTAAGAATTGGGGATTTCAACTCCCAGAATTCTGGAAGTTGAAGTCCACAAGTCTGAAAGTTGCCAAAGCTGTGTAATGCTGCTGTAAAGAAAATTCTTGGTCAGTAAAAAAAAAACTGTAAGAAAAGATCTGCAATCAAAGCAATCAGCCCAGGCCATTTCATACATTTGCCCTGGTGGTCCAGTGGTTAGTATGCAGTATTGCAGGCAAACTCTGCCACAGCCTGTAGTTCGAACCTGATGGGGCTCAAGATTGACTCAACCTTCCATCTTTCCAAGG
>CM019150.1:74321457-74469164 GCA_009733165.1 Naja naja
GTGAAATGGACTACATTAAGATATATAATCTGTGATGTGTTTCTTGCAGTTTAGTAAACCTTGGAGATGTCAGCAGCTGGCGAAGAACACACACACTTGCATCAATATTCCTGTTAATTGTTGTATTACAAATTATTAACATCTCCCTGTTGTGGGAGTTCACATTTATTCCTGTCAGGGAATTAATACACCTACACGCTCTCCCACGAGTTTACAATAGATTAGAGCATTTGCTTTTCATAAACCTGGTTTGTTCAATGTAATTCCACTTAGTTCTACCAAAGCATACTACACCCCATGACACTGCCACAACAGAACGACATCTCTGCCTTCTATTTATTGTTTGCAGTATATATATTTAAAAAACACTGTTATTGGGATGAATGCAGAGATTGTTAAAAGGCTGGTGGCAAGCTTGCAGTGGATTTGTTTTCCCCAGTCGTTAATAGTTGAGAATGATGGGAATTGCAGCTGAATACCTCTGAAGTTCATCAGGTTGGAGAAGGCCGATTTAATTGATAATTACATCATCATGCAGGTAAGGAGTTTCATCTTGAACCACATTCACCATTCAAAAACAGATGACAAATACAATTTCAGATTTCCAACTGAAAAAGCAAACTAACTCGGAAGATATAAAACTGGATATAATAGTTATACTAGACAAAGGCCTGCATGGCTTCATTTGCTGCTTCCAGGCCTATGGGCAATTCTGAAGTGTGTCACTTCCAGCTACCCACGGAGGGGCACCTGCCCAGTGAAATGGATATCAGTGGTATTTTACTCAGCCAAACATAAGATTCCTCTAGGAATCTGGCATCTGCTTTATAAATCCAGCAACCATGCCTTGTTGGTGGACTGCCCTTGTGTGGCCAAGACCTGCATATGCAACAGAGTTGTTCTTTATAGTCCAACATGGAGGTATAAGAATTGACATTAAAAAAATGAAATAGAATTTAAGACTCAATGAAATATTTCATAAATTGCAGTTACACCAAACGATAAGATCCAGCACTGCTTTCACGTTAACAGTTATGGTGGTAAGGTGAAACAGGAAGAGGAATGCTATGTATGTGGTCTTGGGCTTCTAAACCAAAGGCAGGATGTAATTCTAACAAATATAAAGTGTGTACCTCAAGAGGAAGAAAACGAAGGGGTATTTTTCCAGATGGGTGCTGAACTTAAATCAGTTCAGATTTCTTGCCCTAACTCTGCTATAAAATTTGCCGTGTGGTCGTCATCTACAGATTCAAGAGTAGCCAGGCAGATACCACTCTCTCATGGTTGCAAGGCCCAATGTTGGTTTCCATTTTTCCTTTTTTTTTGGCAACCTTGTGATTGTCCATTCAAGATTAGGGTCCTACAGCAGAGATCTCAAGTCTCTTTCAGACAGGATCTCACTAGGTCTTTCAATTGTACTCTGGAAGCTGCATTGCAATCAATGGAGAGGAGCTATACTCCTCTCCATGGGCACTGCTAGGGAACAACTAAAATATATTTTATTAAAATTAGATTGGATGCCATTAATATAGTTACTATTCATAAATGTAGCTTCCTTCTTTCAGATACACTAAAAGTTACAATTTAGCAGAAATACTTGGGAGAGATCTTGTGGTCACGCTGAAGAGTTGTGAACACAAACACACCCACACACCCACACAAGTCCACTTGTATATAAAATTACCTTTTCCAGAATCAGAACAACCATCTTTTTCAACCACAGGAATGTCTTAGAAGGATTAGGAGCAAAAATCTTCAGCCTGTAATTGATTAAGGTCTTGTCAATTTTAGGCAGCATCCACCCAATTTCTCCACTTATTAACGTGACACAATTGCATTAGGCCATTTTTTCTCCAGGACTGTTTTGCATTCTGCAGAATTTGGGAAGACTGGAATATGTAGCCAATACCCATAATAAAAAAGAACAACCTTTGGGTGGATATGCTTGTCCATGCATTATGTTTTGACTCTGAAAATCAGGCGATGTGAATTTAGCAGCTCGGCCAGTAATGTCTTTTTCCTCTAAAAGCTAACTATGTGACACTTTTGAGTTTCACTTATTCCAACATTCAGTTGCATTTTAGTGCTCAGAGCCATAAGAATGCATTGAAACTTATGAAGCCTGACATTTTAACAATCATGTTTTAGAATGATTCATCACAATTTACTTTCTCCTCAAATGTATCCCAGAAGAAATGTAATCTGGAACCAGTTATTTGGCCTCAGTCTAAAACCATAATCTGTTTCAGTGAAACAGAATGCCACTCCATTTTAAATAGAGTTTACTTTTTATGTGATTGATACCACTTCTGATCTTTATTTTCTTTCAAAGAAAATAAAATTATTTTCCACTTCTGCCTAAATTCCAGGCAAATAATTATGTATAATTTGTTTCTCTTGGGTCCAATTAAGGCACATGCAGGTGATCAGGAGTTCAAAGAGGAAAAGGTTGAAGAATATTAACAATATGCCATTCAGCATCCCTGCCTAATTGTCTTTTGGAATATAAAGTGATGTTCTATTGTCTTTTTGTCTGCTAGTGTTTTCAGGTATGAATTGTCATGCATTCCTTAAGTCCCTTGAGTGCACTAGGACATAAAGAGTAAGTGTGACTGTACCAAATCATGAATGACATTTGAGAAAAATGCTAATTAGACTAATTCTAATTCATAATTAAAACATAAAAATTAAGATGATTGTAAATAAGGTTTGCAGATCCTCTAGGAAATTTGATCATGCAGCAAATTAAAGAGATATCCAACTACTAAAGGGAAATGACCTCTATTTAATTACATTCAAATAAAATCAAAATAAAGAATGATTGATCCTGATATTTTTATTTTATTTAATATTTTGTTTTACATTTAATTACTTTATAACATAGAGAGAAGGAGAAGGGAGAGGAGGGGAGGGGATAAAATGACAAACTAAGATAAGATAAGATAAGATTTCTTCAGATAATATATAATTAACTTGTGGATTTCATCATCATGGAATATAATGGCTTCTAGTTATGTTAAAATTGGTTACCGTAATAATGCAGATGATATATTAACATTATTAACAGATGGTGCATAAACATCTTAACAAAGATGAAATATATATGGAATCCTAAAGTTGAGAGCACAATATCATTGAATATTAGCTGCTAGGAATAGCAATCTTTGGCAGGATATTGAGGCTGCCCAGTGCTAATGTTCTACAATAGGGCAGTATACTGGTATTGCTGTTCTACAGGAAGCATCATGCTATCTCCTTTTTGTTCTTTAAATGGAAAGTAATCTTCAGTAAAATTATTCCCATCGAGAAGCTGTAACCCAACTGTATGGTTAAGGAACCTTTAAAAGTGTCTTCATCTTTAGACTTCAAGTTCTGACGATTTCATAGAAATCAAGAAGACAGCTTGGGTCAAGTTGTGTTCTGTTGTATGGAAAGAAGGAAATTTCCAGCCGACACTGGACTTTCTGCTTCAAGGCTTCATTGACACTTTCCCTACCCTGTTATGTTGTCCCTCTGCTCCTGTGTGTGATCTCCAATATAGTGAAACAATAATATATCACTAGAGCTGACCCTTTGGCCTTTATGAATTATCTGTTTTAGAAAGACGTGAAACCACCTTTTATATCCCACATAATAGATATTTAGACATTGTGGATCAATACTGAACAAGTTTGCTACTTATAGCAAATAGGTGCCAAAGGGGCATTCTGATACTGACCTCTGACTCTTGGGCTGACAAGAAATCTATTGACAGAAGGGAAAAATAGGTAAGGCGTTTAGTTTCAGTTTATAAATACCGCTTTGTGTCAAACAACAGTACTTTCTCTTCAATGAATTTTTTTTTCACACTTTAAAGGCTAGAGAAAAGATTTTCCTAAGTGCTTTAACTCTGACCAATATAAAATTTATAACTGGCTGGGTGTGAACAACTGGAGAAAAAAGCAATATTTGCATGACATGTTTTTCCCATCTGTTACTTATCTTTCTACTGTCAGCAAAGACTGTCTCCATTATTAAATAGATTGTAAGCAAGAATATCTCCAGGGCTTCTTAAGATTAAGGTACCAAGTATATACCAAAATATATTTCCATCCTGCCTTAATATAGGTCCTAAATATATTGGATGTAATTAATATAGAATGTAATGAAATCAATTTATTAGCAGTGACTGTTGATATAATAACATTGCTGCATTATGTTCATTAGTGCACAAATACATCATCAAAGAGAGTCTGGTTGTTTAGCATGATCACAGAATACAACAACTAAGTTATTCTGCCCCAGAAAGCTATACAATCCACAATTTCTTTGGTTGAGACAATTAACTTTGTCGTGTTGGGCTAAAATGTAATCTATATGAAAGTGGCATGGGGCTGTGCAAGGGAGGGTGGAGAGATCTTTTCAAAGAATATACTAAACAATGTACACACTGTATTATCATGTCACACTCCGGCAGCACTGCAATGAAGTCTCAGTGGTATTCCTGCTGTTAAGCACCATTGAAAACACATTTGTTCTGACTGTTCTTTTCTTTTAAAGCTCCTCATCTTAGCTAAGATGAATCACTAGTGGATCTACACTGACTTTTGTGGGCTGAGTCAGGCCTTGAAGTTGCAAGCTATCTCCTATGGCTCAAACTTTTTAATTAATTTTAACATGAATGCACAAATGAGAGTTAATCACCATGCCACAGCACCCTTTAATTTACCAAGTTGAGTCACTAAAATTTTCTCCTCGGAACCCTGACTAAATGCCATGCTGCTTAAAATAGGCCCTTCAAGCAGGCTTTGGTGTATCTGGGATTAGTTTTTCTTTTCCTTTTTCTTAAATAGATGATTTGGGTAACAGTTAAAAACTATCCTGTCCTGCTTTGAAATAGAGGAAGGCAGTTGGGAAGTGCATGATTAAATGTGTTTAAAACAAAGATGGCTAAACACAAATGAAGCTTTAGAAGAAATCCTTAAAAAATCCCACAGGCAATGGAAATACTGTCAATGGAAATATACCTTTTAAATAATCAGGAGCAAGTACATCTTAGACACTATAAACCAGATTAGAAGTCATTCAGTAAGATGAGAATGATAAGGGAACTTGGCTGGATCCAATCAATGGCTTATCCTGATTTCATTCTGGAAAGATAGGCCTTTGCCTACTTCAATAGGTTTCTCCCAAAAGCAATTTAACAGACAGTTATCAAAGGAGAGCTTCTTTACTGAGTGGAAATTAGACTAAGTCATTATCACTAATAAAATAGTGAACAGAGTACAAAAATATTTTTATTTATGTGTTAGAGAGATCCATAATCTACATTACCAAGACCATATGGGCCACTCATCAAATTCTCAGGTATGATACTTCAGAGTCCCTCCAAATTTCTCATCAAACTGATGTGTTTGGTGGGTTTCAAGTGGAATAATAATTAAATTAAAAGGGAATGATCCTATCCAGTCTATTTAATTTCAATTTCATTTGAACAGAGATTAAATCAGATCCATTTTCATTTTTTCCTAGCCTATCTGAATTTTTCTCTCAGTGCTATCCATTACTTAATTCTGTTTTGTTCCTTTTAGGAATGTAGTCCCAGCATATCAGTTAAAAGCCAGACACAACTCTGAAAAAGATGACTTGGCCCTATTCCATAACTTGTAGTCATATGTATCTAGAACATAATGTTACATAGCTTAAGCAATATTGTTGAGACACATTTGTGAGGGGAAAAGTTTTACCTGTTAACTGGGATTACTAAAATCTGGATTCTTTGTTTCAAAAGGAGTGCTTTACTTCAAATTAATTCAGGCAAACCCTATAACAACATTGGATGTGTAACCAACTACTTCACATTTTCAATTGTTTTAATGAAATCTGCATTCAAAAAGGCCCGATATCCAATCATGTATTTAATTTGATCAGTAAAAATCTCCTCTAAATCTTATTGCTGTTGCTGTTGTTCTTAAGTGCCTGGTTTTCTATACAATGTGATTTGGATTATGGATTAAATAGGAACAGGTAATGTGATCTTTATAAATCCATCAATACTAAGGTGACCAACTTTTTTACAATGAGAAGGAGGACACAAATAAATTGAAGAAAAAAACAAAGCCACTTGCGCGCGGTGCACTCTTGCGCATTGCACACTCTCTCAAAACAATTCTCCTGTATGGAGCGCATGCGTCTCATAATCACGCCTCGCTGTACTGAGCCTTGACAAATCGTCATGTCAAATACAAATACGTCACATCACACACAACGGATCAGATCGGCATTGATCAAATACGGAGATTTACAGATTAGTCTTCAAATATCAAAAAGGAGGACATGTAGGGGGACACTTTTTGAGAGAGGACAGAACTTACAAAAGGAGGACTGTCCTCCCTAAAGGAGGATGTTTGGTCACCTTATCAATACTTTCTTTGGGGCCCCACTAAAATTCATGTGTGCTTGCTGACTTCTTCCTCTTCCTCCTCTTTTTAAAATTCCATCAACCAAGGAAAAGAAATATATTAAAGTTGATATGAAGGATCAACTTCACCAGTTTGTCTCTTGATAAAAGAATATTTGCCTACACCACCTAGAAGCTATTTTGGGAATAGGCAAGATTCAATGACAGCTGTTTTGTGACAGTGCCCACTGCATGCATTCAAAATTCAAAATTTGTTTAGCATCTCAGATTGTTTAGTGTCTGTTAGATATCTGCCAGGGCTTTCCATATCTGCAGATATACCAAATCCCAGTTAAATGTGGTTTAATAGGACAAGAAAACAAAGCAAACAAAACCCCACAGAAAACCAAGACTATCTCATGCTATAGCCAAGATATATTTTCTCAAAAGTAAAACTATTTTAATATTTTGGTATTAAATTTAACATTTTCTTTTATATATTTACAGTCCCTTTGAAGAAAATAGTAACCATAATAACCATAATCACCTAAGTGAGATGAGTGGTGCAGAAATATAATAAATAAATATTATTGACTTATTTTTAAAATAACTTTTTATAACCTTTTTTTAAAATCAAACTGTTCTACATCTATCCTATAACTCATGAAAGAGGGATAACTAAGAAAATACATTTTGCAATGTTTTGACTGTTTATTTGTTCCTATTATTAAGTAGAAACTCATGTTTGCCTCTTTTTATAGTAAAAAGTTTCTATTTTCCATTGTAGAACCTAATGGCTGAAATTAGGTTTCAGGACCTGGGAGTGAAAAATGTGATATATTTCATTACATACATATAGCTCCTTACGAAACAAATAAATTTGTTTATATTTATATGAATCCTATCCAGAAAAGATCTCCTAATCTCTGTCACTGATGTGAAAAAAATAGTAATGTAAATCCAGTAGATTTTAAGTCAAACTGAATCACTTCAGAAAAGAAATGAATGGGACTGTTGTGTGTTTTGTATTGAACAAAATAACTTGAATTTGTTTCAAACTGTACAAAAAAAAATATCAGACAGTCAGAAGCTATATTCCTACGTAGAATTGTTTTGACACAGAGAGACGTAATTTAGTGAGACTTATTTCCAAGTAAACATGCAAAGAATTACACCTCCTAAAAAACCATGATGGATTATTATTCATTTAGTGAATTCTAGTCATTATTTAAATGAGAGAAAATTGGCTAAAGAGCTATTAGGATAATATACTTAATTTAATTTAATAAAATTATTAAAGGATTCTCCATTAACCTGCATTTGCTCAGAATGCCAGAGGGATGATTTGTCAGAACAGAATAGTATAATACCTGCGGTGGCTAAAAGAACCATTTTTCAGGCAATTAAGATTTGCTAGAATATCAGAAAATCTGGCATTCATGAAGTATGAAATGCCTGATTAAATATTATTTCAGCCTCGAAATATATCCATGCATATATTGCAGAGCACTGAAGCATGTTGGTCAATAAAACTGATCAAATATTTTATGAGAAATTTCGAACTATAATTAAGGAGTGCTAAAATAAGCAAAATCTTTCCCTGGACCAACATCCATGGTTGTTGGGAGTGTACAGAATTTCTAATTATGTAGTAGGATTCATTAGGCACATTTATATGTAAGGGTTGGCATAGAAAGTTATTATTATTAACATTTAATCTTATCTTTTTAAATTGGGATTTCATTCAAAACGAAATGCCATCATTCAGCAATTGGCCCTTTCCAGGTGCCCAAATTCGCTCAGGATTTCTTTTATCAGTGTAAATGGAGAGAAAATGCTCACTTCTCGAACATTCTGCTTGATCCTGTCTTTCAAATTCAAAATGTAATGTTCACTCCTCATTCTAAAATAATGGTGATGAAAGTACACAGTTACAGGGTTACAACACCATGCAGTCCTTTCGATGTGTATGATTGTTGCTTGTTTTGCATCATTCTGAAATGAAAATGAGAGGGGAAAAATCAGATGCAAATAAGGGAACTGTCCAGAGGATTATGACTGCCAACCTGGAAAGGCTAGGTCTGGGAGAAAACTGGGAATTTTCTGCACAGAGGCACCAGCAGAGGTTGCTGCTCACCTCATTAAAAATATATGCCAGCTAATAATTTAATTGACTGGGAGAAGTCAAAGGGGAAGCTGCAACTGTCCCAAGAGAGGAATACATTTATTACTTTATCTTGGATACAGCATGTTCTGTACCTTACTTTTCTCACAAGTTGAAATTCATATACATCAACTGGGTCAGTATAAAATCAGTTTGGCTGAAGGAATGGGGCAATTCCGAAAGCCATATATTTAATGTAATCTTAATTTTCCATGTCACAAAGCCTTCAGACTGTTATTGAACAGATTTGTCTTCTTACTTTTTCTTAGAACAAAAAGAAAAGAGTTATTTTACTGCATCTACAGACTTGCTTTTTTTAGGGCCTATATGTATTTGGAAATGCAACTTTCTTTTCTCACACATTCAGAGTTTGACAACAAATTGGGTAGTCTCATACAAATTAATGAAACAGAGAGAAATATTTGATTCAGTAGAAAACACCACATCATTCAGTGGAATTTTCTTGAAACCTTGGTATCCATAAAGTTTCAAGTGATGTGGGTTTAACTGTGACCTAATTTAATGCACTATTTTCATGATAAGTACATGAAGGTATCCATAGGAAAACTAAGTGTGTTTAGTCCTAGGCTTTCTCATTTACTTAATACATATATATTATAGTTAAAACTTTACAAAAATGAAAAAACCCAGCATATATACACCCCCAAATCAGATACTTTTTCATAATCATATATATGTATGTATGTGTGCACATTATGTTTATTTTAATTTGCTTTATTTGAAAATTCAGAATGTTTTTCTCATACATAAATATGTATTTATTACTGAGTATACATGAAAAAAAAGTAGTTGTGCCCAACAGAAAAGACGCATTTTAAGGGCTTTTTGGAATACCAGAATTGAGGAGGCCGGGTGCCTCTCTGGGGATGGTATATGCCAGTAATGACAAACCAGAATGCGTGCGTGCGGAGTACCAGCCAGATGGTCTTCAGGTTTCCGGCACATGCATGCACATCGGGCAGCTGGTCTTTGGGTTTCCGGCGCTCCGACGCGTGCAAAGATCAGCTGGCCAGCACGCATGCACGTGCTGGAAATCAGAAGAGTAGCTGGTGATGGTGTGCGTGCCCACAGAGAAGGCATGCATAGGTTCACCATCACGGGTATATACCATAAAGTTGGAGCCACCACTGATAAACCCTATGTTCTCCTCTGAAGAAATGGGTCCGTAAACAGGCCCTCTCTGGAGACTTCTGACCAGGCAGAATCATCCTGACATTTGAGAATCATTACAAGCATTATAGATATGTTACAAATTGTCACACTTTATCCAAAGGTCAAGAACCAATTTAATGTAACAGTTAAGTTACCAGGCTAGAGGCTGAAGGCCATGAGTTCTAGTTCCACCTTACACACAAAGGCAGCTGGGTATCACTTTCTTTCAGCCCTAGGAAGGAGGCAATGGCAAACCATTTCTGAGATCTTACCAAGAAAACTACAAGAATTTGGCAAGCAGTTGCCAAGACTCAACGCTGACTGAAAATTGCACACACACAAAACAATGGTTTGGACCAGAAACAATTAGACAAACTCGTAAGAATCCAATAACTCCTGATAAGTAATTCTTTACTAAATAAAAGGTTAGGAAACTATAGATTCTTACAACTGCTGTGCTTTGAGAGGAAGAATAATATCCAAACCCTTTTGTGACTCTTTCTCATTGTTGGCTTATGTAATGTAGTATCTGGCACCATTTCTGCAGGAAAAATGGTTGCCATCTAGCCTTTGCATTTACAATGTTCAGGTTTGTTATTATGTTAGTTTCACTGATCATGTGAGAACTAACATAAACCTGGTTCCCTAGCTGGAAGAACTTCAAATTTAGTGGCACATATAACTTTATACCTTAAAAAAGAAATCATATGAAAACTCTGTTTTAATTATGTTCTGCTGGCATGGCTCTCAAAAAGCAGTTGCTTTCCAGGATCATCAAATTATTCTAAGACACATGCATGCATGCCAAAAACATAGCCTGCAGGCATGTATATGCTCATGGAACCCATACTGAAAAGTCTCTCTCTCTCTCTCTCCTCTCTCCCTCTGCCTCCCTCCCCCCTTCTTTCTCTGTGCCTCTGCCTTAATATCATTTATCTGGAGAGAAGTCTTGTCCATGCTCTGGAAGACCAGGAACATCGATGTTTCCACCTCAACTAGGCCTGAAACAGTTGACTGAGATCTTGCAAAGAAACTGGGGTATCTTTTTCTAGCCAGTGAAGGGAGGGTATAACCCTATGGGCAGGAGTGACATTTGTTCTATCATAATGAGAAATTTTAACTCCGGCAGAGTGAAATATGGATATTAAGGTACAGGTGCTTAAAACAGAATCCATCCTCGGTGGTTAGGCCTTTATCTTTTATCATCTGTCACCTGAAATTCTTAAGGTGACTGCATCAAGATTATCCTGTAGTTCCATCTTCAATCCAGACAGAGGGCCAACAAGGATATTGTCATACTCAATCATGACATGTACTACTTCAGGCCTAGATTTTCTTTTTAAAGCATTGTTGTTTCCAAAAACTATTTTCATTTTCCACCACAATGTGTCACAAAGCCATGCGTTCTCATTTTGTCATGTCTCTGGGGAACGACATATCAGGTTTGTGATAAGACACGTCTGCTTAGGTCATTTATGTTGCTTAAGATCCATCAACATGTCACTGACTGGTTGAGTCAAAGAGACAGGAAATGTTGAAGACTAGGCACATCTTTTCAGTTAGGGAGATGTAAAAGCAAGTTAAGGAGTTCTGTTCAGAAAATGTAAAAGATGGACAGCAAAATTCACCAACAAAGTAATTCCTTATTTGCTTACTTTAAAAAAATAGTGTTTTTTTTTTCAGTGTCACTTTTGCACCTCATCTCCTAACTAGTTTTCTTATATAACCTCCATGGAAAGTAGAGGATATTCTCCTTAAGGTGAACTTTGTACAATCTGATTTGATTTCTTTGGACTTGTACAAAAGAATGTTCATTATTAAAATCAATCATGCATTTTGATTTTTAAAAACATTTTGAAGCAGCTGTTGCTAGATCCTTCTCTATTTTGAAAACTGCTCCTCCCAGAATATTTACAGCAATTATGAATTATGGATACAGTGTTGCATCTCTTTCAACCTTTGATAATGTCTATGCATTTTATTGAAATAACTATTTCGAAATTTCGAATTATCTATTGTCTAAACCAGCACCCATAATTGTCCACATTAGTTTTGAGTGAGATGCCACCCTTATTAAAATATTATTATTTAGCTAACATGAGAAAGGATGAAGTGTATTTATCGAACACTTGGATAATGAAAAGCTAAGTGTGTTTATTCACTCCAAAAAATCTTGAAAAGTTTTATTTCATTTAAAAGAGACAGAAAAAAGCTGACACTACATAAAAAATTCATGTACAGCCTTAATTCCCCCCAAATGTCTTCAGTAATTGGATAAAATTTCTAGCAAGTGCCAGGTATTTAGGAAAAAAAATGTCTCCTGACTTTGGTGTTATAATCCAAAAAAACTCTCATTAGTTCTTGCGATGTATTTAAATATAATTTCTCCCTCCCAAGTATTAAGGTGATGAAAAAAGATTTTAAAATGATCCTATAACCGTCGCTACAAGTATTTTACATTCACTGACCTTTCATGTAATTTGGTATGTTCCTTTGGATGTCTATTCCAAGTATGTTGGGTTAGAACTTGATTTATAAACAGTATTCACTTGCGAACTTTTTGCATACTTTTGTGCATGCCATTATATTCTGTTTCTGGTCGCTTGTCGCTTATTTGCAACTTTTTAAAACAGTTTGTTTTATACAAATTCCTCCTCTCTTCCACCTTTTAAAGCTAAAATGTAAGTCCATTCAGTCTATGAAAGGACAGGTGGCTCTTGTTTAATGACTGCCTTCCTTAGCGACTGACAAAGTTACAGGGTACTGAAAAAATAGTTTTATGACTGGGCCTCACGCTTATGACCATCACATAGTCTCCATGGTCATGTGATTGAGATTCAGGCACAATTAGCAGGAATTTACAACTGTAACAGCGTCCTACCATCATGTGGTCACAATCTCCTTCTGACAAACAGAATCAAAATGGAGAAGTCATCAGTTAAATCACAGGTAGCATTAACATGATGTCTCACTTAACAACTGCAGGTGACTTGCTTATTTAACAACCATAGCAAAATCACAAAAGTTGTCAAGCAAGTGAAGTTGATTTCAATCACGTGATATGTCCCGTAACAATCATGTCACTTAGTGATGGCTCTACTAATCTCAGTTATGGCTGTTAAGTGAGTAACATCTGTATGTAATTTTTAGTACTTCACAAAGTCTAGCACCGTGATGGTGAACCTATGGCACGCTTGCCAGAGGTGGCACAAAGAGCACTCTCAGTGGGCACTCGTTCCATCGCCAGCTGCTCTTCTGGTTTCTGGCATGCACATGTGTGCCATCCAGCTGGTCTTCGTGAGCACCAAAAAATGCCTGAAAATGGCCCAGAAAATGGTCTGAAAATGGCCAAAAAACCAGGCCATTTCCCAGGCCATTTTCAGGCTGTTTTGGCGCCAAAAATGCCTGAAAATGGCCCAGAAAACAGCCTGAAAATGGCCAAAAACCAAGCCATTCTCCATGCTGTTTCCCAGGCCATTTTCAGGCTGGTTTTCAGGCTGTTTTTGTCATGAATAGCAGCCTGAAAATGGTCCCAAAAATGGCCTGAAAACAGGCATGCACACACCGGCCAGCTGGTCTTCAGGTTTCCGGCACTCCAGCACACGCGCATATATGCATGCACATTCCAGTTTGGGCACTCAGTGCCGAAAAGGTTCGCCATCACTGGTCTAGCAGCTCTTACCTGTCTAGGGTAAAACATAGGCCCAGGGACAACAAGGCCACACTTCCCCAACACAAGCTCTGGGCCCCAGAGGTCTTTGAAAAATAAGTGTCAGGCACAAAAGTCTAGGTCCACACATGAAGATTCAATTAAAATGATTTATTGCTTGTGCCTATGCACAAGAATCTTCTCAATTAACAATCAACAGCCTCTTAGAGTTAGATTAGGGCCAACAGCACTCAAGGGGTGGGGTAGGACTTTATCCATTTGTGACTACGAAGGGATTCTAGGCTGAACCCTCTTTTAACTCCACATACAGGTTCTTCCACTCCTTCTCCCAGTTAGTGCACAAAGGGTGATGTGATATAAGGAGATAGGGTGGTGTTAGGGGGTGGGAAGTGGACCCAAGACCTGAGGGGTCCCCAAGGGGTGGGAAGTGGAGCACAGGTACCTCAGGGGGTGAGGGAGGCCCAGGGCTGGCAACCCTAGGCCTGCTCTAGGCCTCAGAATACCTCCCTCACCCTGGAGAAATCCCATGCTCTGCTTAACAACTGCATTAGGAAAAGCAGGGGTGAAGATTATTAAGCAAGGCAATCAAATTGGTCCCCTCACTTAATGACAATCACTACTTGCAACCATGGGCAGGCTCCATTACAGTTGTGATCCTGCTGGAAGCCATAAACAGCTGTGCAATCAGAAACATACTCTGATTGCATAACTTTCAAAATGGAAATAAACTTCTGTGGTTGCTAGAGGATCAATCTCTCAAACAATGCAAACAAATATACCTACTATCAACTGTTCATTAAGCAATCCAGAATATAAATTGTTCTTTATCCCACATCTTATTTCTATGCATTAGAATCCTCTTTCTAATTCTAGTTGAAGTTAGTACATTTTCTATAGTAGAGGGTGTTTTTTTTTAACCCTTGGTACTTATTGGCAATTCTAACCCTTCACTGCCCTTGTCATTCACATCCCTTTCCAATCTTCTCAGCAAAATGATGTTATCCTTAGCAAGACTTTCTGATCAAGTCCTGATTGTTTCAGTTTTATTGAGGAATTCCCCCCCACAAACAGTTATTTCCGTGATAGCATCTTTTAACCACATCAGGAGCCATGGTCATTTCAAGCTCAGTTGTCCCAGTGCAAAAATGATCTGCAACTTCCTAAGGTTCAATAGCAGGAAAGTATTTAATGCTACCTTATCGGAATCCCCCTGAGTATAACAGAGGTTTCATCTCTTAATATTCCATTATGTCTGACAAGCTCTTTTCAGCCATGCACAGATATTGAATCTTGCACTCTGGCCTTGCAGGTTATCATGTGTGCTTCTTCCCACACACACATACACACCCAACTCCCACCTCAGCATTCTACCACCATATTCAGCTTCAGGTTTGGTGCCGGAAAATATCTTCTTTTGCTCACCAGTTTATGGAGAAAGAAGCACTTTTAAAAAATGCCGTGAACAAATGGTATTCTTGGACCAGAGGGGGAAAGCGGGATAGGAGTAGAGTTGTGTTTAGAAGTTAATCAAGAAAAAAAAGGATGCACAGAAGGCAAGATGGCTACCATCTCGTCCAGGCTGAGCTGATAGCTCCGTGCATTCTTATTGCATCCTTATGAATTAAATGGTAAAATTCTACATTTCATCTTGAGCATTCGTCAGTGCTCAAAACCAGTCTCCAGAGAATGACTTATGAAAAAAATGAGATGCAACATCATCAAGCAAACTGACTAGTAAACAAGAACTAACCTTTTTGGGCTCCTGTGCCAAAAATGCACTCGCATGCCAGCACCCAAAATGCAATGTGCGGCCCCCACCCCATGCCACCTGCACATGCGTGCGAAATCCACCCGCCCCCCATACCTTCACTGCGCCTCACAGCTGATTTTTCGGCTGGTTTGAGGCCTTTTTCGGCTTCCCAGAAACTTGGAAAAAGCCTCTGCAAGGCTTTTCAGGACAAATTATAGGCCCATTTCATCACTTCCAGTATTACAGGAAGTGACGAAATGGGCCTATAATTCGGCCTGAATTTTTTTTAAAGTTATTTATTTATTTATTTATTTATTTATTTATTTTATTTATTTATATTCCTGCCTATTCGCCCATGGTGACTCTAGGCTGCTTACACAATGTAAAACCATATTTAAAACAAAAATAAAAATAAAAACAATAAAAAAGCCTTGCAGAGGCTTTTTCCAAGCTTCTGGGAGACCGAAAAAGACCTCAAACCAACCAAGAAAAAGAAATCAGCTGTGAGGCGCACACATGCACAGTGAGGTAAGTTTGCTTGCGCCTTGCGTGCCAGCACAAATGGCTCTGCGTGCCACTTGTTTGCCATTACGAGACTAGACCAGTTTTCCCCAACTCAGTAGGCTTCCTAAATGTAAATCCTACTCTCATAACTGCCAGTCAGTGTGGTTAATGATGAGTTGGAAGGCCAACCCAGGTACTAGTTTGTAGAGGCCCGGATTAAAGAATGGAAGTAAAACTCTAAGAAGGACATTAGAGCTACATGATCAACTTGGAAAAGTCAAAATTATACTACAGCAAAATGGACTTGGAAGAAGCCAAGCTAGAAAGTATCTGTACAGGTAGTCCTCGATTTACAACCACAATTAAACCTGAAATTTTGTGTTGCTCAGTGAAATATTTGTTAAGTGAATTTTGCTCCATTTTACGACTTTTCTTGCCACAATTGTTAAATGAATCACTGCAGTTGTTAACTTGGTTAACATGGTTGTTAAGTGAATCTGGCTTCCCCATTGACTTTGCTTGTGAGAAGGTCGCAAAAGGTAATCACATGACCCTGGGACATTTATGACTACGTCACAAATATAAGACACTTGCCAAGCATCCAAATTTTGATCATGTAACCATGGGGGATGCTGCAACGATGTGTGAAGTGTGTAGGTGTGAAGAACAGTCATAAGTCACTTTTTTCAGTGCCACTGTAACTTTGAATGGTTACTAAATGACTGTTTACAAGTCGAGGACTACCTGTAGTTATTTATATATTTCCTGCCTTTATTATTTATATAAATAACTCAAAAATAGCAAACATATCTAATATTCCTTCTTATTTTTCCTCACAACCACCCTATGAGGTGAGGTGGGATGAGGGACAAGGACTGGCCCAAGATCACCCATCAGGCTTTCATGCCTACATCAGGATTAGAACTCATAGCCCCCTGGTTTCTAGCCTGATGCCTTAACCACTAGACCAAACTGGCTCTCGGATGAATACGTTCTGATATAACTACCCTCTTTTTATACTACGGTATGTTACCAATGTCAATGATAGATGAAGTCCCTATTGAGGTGTATTGTGTTTTGTCAATCACATCTGATCATTATCACAGGCTACTACTTCACACGAAGATATCGTTTCACTTTTTGGAAAATGTACTCATTTTAATACAAAATAAATAAAGGCATGTTGGTGGAAGGTTCAATTCTTGAAAATAAAGGTTTTAATGTTACTTCTCAACAATATCCCAGCTTAGATATTTCACTCAGTAAAATCTAACTCACAAACCAGTCAAAGTTAAGTGCTTTGTAAGTCCTAGTGGTATAAAAAGGAGGAGCAGCTTCATTGAAAGCTACGCAGGAGACTATAAAATTTCTAAAATGCCACCAAGCCACACCTATGGCAGCAGCAGATACTGCTGACAGTGTAGATTCAGACAAAGAAACTATGAAGTGTAATTTATATGCAAATGAAATGTTAATCTACAAGACTAAAATTCAGTAAGGTAAGTCTGTGCCAGACAAAAATCTTTTGGACCTTAGGCCATTCTATGACTTTCAGTTCTTACAATTTGTGTGTCTCTGTGTCACTTTTCAACATTGTAAAATTCTAAAAATTTCACAGTGCTGTTCCCCAGCTTTGGATATGATTCTGTCTTTGGGACTAATGGATAACTAATATCCTGAATCATTCTATATAAGAATAAGACCACCATTATCAGGTAATAATCATGACTGAAAACAAAATATACTGCAGTATAATTATGTTTATTAGTGTGGAAAAAGAATATTTGTCTCTTCTGCTTCTGGTGTTTAATCTCTCTCTCTCTCTCTCTCTCCCCCTTCAAATGCACAACTACTTAAGGATACTTATTACTCTTTGTCATATTAGTGGTACATTACAACTTATGTACATGGTCTAAGACTGTCTTATCTTTACAGTGTATTGTGTCTTTATACAAAAGAATGTTATTCTTCTAATTTCATTTACATTTTTAGTGTTTATATTTATAGAAATGGGAAGTTGCTTTTTAAAAAGAAGGTAAATTTAATGTTCTTCCATTTATCAATCAATCAAATCTTTAGTATAGCCTTTAGGTCATACAATACAGAGGCAAATGGCTTAGGGCAGCAGCCCCTAATCTTTCTGGCATTAGGGACTGGTTTCAGAAGAACAATGGTCTTCCATAGACCACGGAGGGTTTTGGTTTTGCATGCAACCTAAATCCCGCACATGTGCTGATGAAGCTTCACTTGCCAGCTCGCCGCTTGCATGGCTTGGGTCCTAACATGCCATGGACCGATACTGGTCCACAGCCCAAGGGTTAAGGACTCCTGGCTTAGGGTTCCATGGAGCCATTTGTACATAGCAAATGGGAATTCTGGGAGTTGAAGTCCACAAGTCTTAAAGTTGCCAAGTTTGGAGACCGCTGGTACATAGCCATAAAGTTGGCTGAACAGGAATGTTTTTATACTGCCCCCCCCCCAAGACCAAGGAAGGTAGTGACTCTAACCTGGCCAAGATGAAATCCCAACAAAAGTTCTGAATTAGAGTTGAAGACAGAAAAGATACTGGTACATGTTGATTTAAGAAATTCCATGAACTCCAGGATTGGATATTAGGCTTAGACTAGTAAAGTGAATGTCCCAGATAAGTTGCTTAAGATGACTCCTGACATTTTTAATGGACACAGAGACTCTCCAAAGAGACTGAGAATATCTGTAATATTTAACATTAGACCAACAATCAAGAAGCAAACAATACCCCAATAAAGGAACTGCCAAAAAAACCTAATAGTAAACAATAAAGGAATCACCCAGACTATACCCACCAACAGGACAAGCCATTAGAGTATAAAATGAAAGCAAGCCCCATTCTCTGCTACCACTGATGATGTTACCTAGTTTGGTAATGAAATGTCTGCAATAAACAACCAAGCTCAGAGAGCACCAGTTCCTATCTGGAACTGGAAAACATAGTGATTTTTCAGTCAAGATTTTACATTATTACTGCAATTCACTCAGGGCTGCCTTTAAAGACCATCCGGAACCTGCAGTTAGTACAAAATGCAGCAAGCCATGCCTTAACTGACATCAGATGCCATGAACTCATTACACATGTGCTACAGGTCTTGCTTTGGTTGACAAAGGTTTCTGGTGCAATTTAATGTATTGGTTTTAACCTATAAAACTTTATAGGCTTGGTGCCAAGGTACCTTCAGAATGATCTACTTCAACTAAAATCAACTCAATCAGCAAGAACATCTCCGAGAGAATCACTTGTAGCTCTCTACTACTACTGTGAATTTGGGAAAGGGAGGCCAAGAGGAAACAGGGCTCACTAATGTCCCCATAATTTGGAATAGGGTATCCCAAGAAGTAGATTTGCGTCATTATTGTGTCCTTCTGGAGTTTTTCTAGTGGGATTTTTAATTTAATTTATTGAGGGAATGCCACATATGTTTAGCTTCCTCTGTGGAGGAATTGGGCAGTTTCAAAATTTGATTAAATAAATAGATACCTTGCTTGGTTGTTATTTTTTGTATTTGTCCTAATATTATACTATCGGTCTTTTAAGCTATTATATTTTGCATTTATGTTTGAACACAGCTGAGACCTTGATTGTAACATTTGGGAGAAATCTACAGCAGTTGGGAGAAATCTATTAAATAAATAAACAAATAGACAATAGAAATAGTGGAAAGAGATGATTTAGCACATTGTGCAGATCTTGCTGAGGCAGCAAAACAAAGCAGTTTGGTAGCTGCCATTTTATCCCTACCCACAAGCCGGTCCACAGAGCTCAAAAGGTAAGTGTGATGGGTGATGGGCAGAGGTGGTATTCAGCAGGTTCTGACCAGTTCTGGAGAACCAGTAGTGGAAATTTTGAGTAGTTCGGAAAACCGGTGGTCACCTTCCCCCAGGAGTGGGGGGGAAATGGAGATTTTACAGTATCCTTCCCCTGCCATGCCCACTAAGCCACACCCACCAAGCCATGCCATGCCCACCAAGCCATGCCCACAGAACTGGTAGTAAAAATTTTTGAATCTCACCACTGGTGATGGGCATGTATGAGCAGGCCCAAATGCTACAGTGTCCTTATGGGGTGGGGTGGGGAAAGAAAGGCTGAGGGTGCCACAACATCCCTGTCATAAGTCAGTCATAAAGGCGAATGGCTGCAGTGCACTCAGTGCAATATGTAATTTTGGGCACTTCATATGTAATTTGGAGCCGTCTGTTGTATCTTTGAGCATTTGTTTAGTGACATGTCATATTTCGAGGATCACCTGTATTTGTTCGTGTCTATTTATAGGCTATCCAAAAATATATACGGATCATGGGAGAAAATCTCATCATGCAATTTATTTAGTAAGCTATGGTTGTTGTTGTTTTTTAAAAATGACCCAACTTTGGACAGATAACTCCTTCAAACTGAAAATTCTAAGAACCCTTCAAAAATACTTTATAAAATGTATACTTTGGTGGAAACACTCCACTTTCTTCTTACAACTTTGTTTGCTTTCTTTACTTCGAAAGTCATCTTGTGGTGAGATGGGCTGGAAGCAAATTTAATTAATAAAAAATTAAAAAATAATTTCATGCCTACACCTATTCTGTCCTTAATGTTCTGGGATGAAAAGCTGATCAGACATTTCTTCGCTGCCTGGGTTATATGCTGTATACTCTGTTGGGGAGTGCTTTCAAGTTATATGCTGAAATGAATGAAAAATTATTTACTTAGCAAATAAATAGCTTTCAGAAAGTGGTGGGGGGGAATGTTTAGCAAATACAATAGACAGTTGTTTGAAATAATACTTCGGCAAATTAGTTTTGTTCCAGACTTAAAGAAAAATCAATATACCTAATGTTGCTGTGGATATTAAAAGTTTACGTCTTTCAGTTTGTTATCAAGACTGCAGCAGAGCTGAATTGTTTCATTTTAGCTCTGTCCTGTCTTTGCTGCTAACAATAATAGAAGGCTCGCCAAAGCTTTTGGTCTGAGCACCTACAAGGACTTAGCAGGGAACAGGCTCCTTAGAAGGTGCTAAACAATTACAACAACAGAAAATCCTTTTTGCAGAATTTATGGACTGTTTTCCAGAGAGGACACGACAGCAAGGTAAGGCTGATAAATGGGGCAGGTGAAAGGATGAAATAACAAACATTTTAGCAGAAAACATATGTAATCTCACATCTCCAAATCCCACACTGAACGTCTCCAGTACTAGTTGCCAAATTAAGGTAGTCTTTTTAAATTTTATTTCATTTTGCAAACCTGTATACTTAACTATAAAATCCTCTAAGCTATATAGGTATTTGTTACTAATATGAAGCAGATTTATATACTAACCTGGGGAAAAATATGTCTTTTTCCAGCATTTCAGTATATTGGATCTTGCAATTTTCCTGGATTTCCAGTATGCACCAAGGCAGCAATATGCACACAAAGCAGCTATGGGAGTGAGAGATGAAGTCAAAAAAATCATGGTAGGAAACTACTACCACACAACCAAAACTCTAACTTTTTTACATGCAACATATACAAAAGGAGGTAGGTTCTCAGTCACAAGAGTGTGCCCATTTTGACTTTTTTTGCCCCACCTCTTTATGCAAATGCTTCCAATAATACTATGTGTGAGAGAGGAGTCAGCTACTATAGAGGCAAAAATAGAGGTATTGAGGAGAAGCTTTAGGAAACTGATGCAATCAAAATGGTATCTGAAAACCATTGAGACTGAGACAGAGGTGGTATTCAGCAGGTTCTGGCCAGTTCTGGAGTACCAGTAGCGGAAATTTTGAGTAGTTCGGAGAACCGGCAAATATCACCTCTGACTGGAGATTTTACATATCCTTCCCCTGACATGCTTACCAAGCCACGCCCACAGAACCGGTAGTAAAAAAAAATTGAATCCCACCACGGGTCTGAGAGACAATTTGGTCTAGTGTCTAGAAAATAGGAAACTATGAGTTCTAGCTCCACCATAGGCATGAAAGCTAACTGGTGACTTGGGCCAGTCAATCTATCTCAGCGCAACTCTTCACACAGGGTTGTAGTTGTGAGTTAAACAGGAAGATGATGATGTGTTCGGTATGTTTGCCATCTTGAGCTATTGTAAAAATAATAAAGGTGGGTTATAAAAATAATAAAGGTGAGTTATAAATAAAAAATAGAAACAACATTGCACCTTTGCCTCCAAAATATCATAATGAAGCTGCAGATGTCTTTTAAATTCTAGTTTTATTCCCTTTGGAACAGCTTGAATCATTTTTCATTTTCTTTTCCCTTTTGCATTTGTAAGGAAACCTAAATATATGTGGGGTTATTTTCACAGAGAAATAAGAATTAGATTAGAGAAAATGGGAAATTGTGAGTTCTATTTCTGTTTTAGGTATGAAAAACCAGCTCTCTCTCTCTCACAGCCCAACCTACCTCACAGGATTGTTGTGGGAAAAATAGGAGAAAGGAGGAGTTTTAGATGTGTTTGCCATCTTGAGTTGTTTATAAAAGTAACAAAGGCAGGATAAAAATAAATATAAAGAAAAAATAATATTATGTAATTTGGTAGGGGACGCAGTGGCTCAGTGGCTAAGATATCAATCAGAGAGGTCAGCAGTTTGGCAGTTTGAATCCCTAGCACCACGTAACAGAGTGAGCTCCCATTACTTGTCCCAGCTTCTCCCAACCTAGCAGTTCGAAAGCATGTAAAAATGCAAGTAGAAAAATAGGGACCACTTTGGTGGGAAGGTAATCGTGTTCTGTGCGCCTTCGGCGTTTAATCATGCCGGCCACATGACCACTGAGATGTCTTCAGACAGCACTGGCTCTTTGGCTTTGTAATGGACATGAGTACTGCCCCCTAGAGCCGTAAATGACTAGCATGTATGTGCGAGGAGAACCTTTACCTTTAGGTTGGTAGGAGTTGGGGGAGTAACAGGAACTCATCCTGTTGTGCAACACTTGAGTCTCAAAACCAGGCTGTCAGCTTTCCAGTGACAAGTACAGAGCTTTTAATCTGAACCAAGTTTTGGGTCAGTTCCATTATTCAGTCTCAAGCCCAATAGATATAATCAGCTGTAAAAAGAAATCATTCTCTAATTTGCTTCCATAGGGATGTGTGAAAAATATATATTGAGGGCTATTTATGTTTGGCAAGCTGCAAAGCAAAGCATCTGGTTTTCAGCTCCCATTATCTTTGGTCCTTTTTTCCAAAAGATCTTGGGGCAAGTAGAGAAAAGAAGCACCTCAAAAAGAATTGGGAAAAGGAAGAAGGAGGAAAAATTTAGGGGTGTTTCAATTGCATTGTTGTAGATCTGTGAATACATGGGTTCATCTGGGAGTAAGAAAATGAGTATATACCTGCATATTTAGGAATGTTCAGGGGGAAAAATCAGTACACAATTCAGTGAAAAATTCTGCTCTTACATGGATGTTCTAAATTTGTCCAAATTTATGCCGCTGAAAATTATCAGAACATCATGTAGATACTACAGTATTTATGTACATAAGGAGTCTATAAATAATTCTAAAGATTAGCCCTCATTTCCTTTAAGTTCAAAAACAAAGTTATCCAACAAGCAACACGCCTGTGTAAAAAATAATTTTAATCTCATTAGTTCAATTAATCCATTAAAAGAGTAACTAGAGGGGCAGGTGTGCGAGAGCTATATTAAATAATCAGCCCTACCCTATGTATATCTGATATACTTTGGCTCCATTAGTCATAGTGAGGTTCCTACCACATAGATTGTAGAGCAGGGGTGTCCAACTTTGGCAACTTTAAGACTTGTAGATTTCAACTCCCAGAATTCCCCAGCCAGCATCAAGTAAGGTTCACTAAGAAAGTTGGTGCTTATCACATGTTTTCCAGAAAACATCTGGTTGCCCTTTCAAACCCCCTGGACAAATCAATTAAACATGAAAAATTTGTCTGCCAGAAGGACAAAACCCAACAACTGTATTTCACAATTTAAAAACTCATACTAACTGACAGTCATAGAGGTGGTGGTGTCACGATTGGGAATGTTGTGCAGCCTCAGAACCTGGATGATCCTACCATCACTGAAGCAGCATGAATTCAGCTTTCTGTCAGAAAATTCTGTGAAAGATTATTAATCCACCTCTCCATCATCTGAATAACAAGTCATAAAGCAATCCCAAATGTGCAAGGAACAGAATAGATGAAGATCCAATTCAATCTTTTAAAATGGCCAAGTCAAAGTCCAGATCTATACCCAAAAGAAATGTTGTTCTGAGAACAGAAATAAACAGCTCATGCTAGAAAAACCTCAGATACTACTGAAATTAAGCAATTTACCATGAAGGAATAGGCCAAACATCCAACAGACCACTGTGATAATCAATTACAGACAGCTTTTGGTTGCCATTATTGCAGCTACAGATGGTGCAACCATTTATTGAAACCAATAGGGTGATGATTTGTTCATCTTGGCACACCGCACCTTAGATATTATTTTTTGTGAAATAAGTGAAAAAGCATCAAATGCTGGCATTTCTTGTTCAGTCAGACAGCCTTTATATGTATATCAGTAGCACTCAAGTGAAGCTCCAGTAACATCAAAGATAAACAGAAATGGAGGAAAGGGAATTATGTGAAATAGGGTGCCTACAGAGGGGAATGGATTTTCTGGAAGCAGGGAGCACATTCCAGAAAGTAGGGAGAGATAGGAGGTAGCACAACTCAGAGCTGAAAAGAGACAGAGGAAAGTGTAAGGTTAGCCACTACTTAGAATCTTCCAGGGTATATCTGTTAGGGTGAGAGTAATAAAGATTTAGTCTGGCAAGATTCTGTCTATTTGGTGTGAGAAAAATAAGGAATTGAACTTTGGCTGAATTGTTCTATGTCATTCTTGGGCTTAGCTTGACAGATTAATCCCTTTTCACAGAATGGCAGTTGAAGGAAGGACTTGAAAGAAAAAGAAGTGTGACTGATTCTTGCCTATTATTTGTAGTCAAGTCAGGGAGAAAATATTTAATAATGGTCTTTGTATCTTCTGATGTTTATCCTAATTCCAAACAATTCTCAATCTTTCAATCAATCCTTAGTCGATTTTCTTAAACCTTTGCCTAAAAGATTTCCCTTTTAAAGCCTAAGCCATTAATCTCCACCCAACTCTTCCTCTAACAGCAAACATTGATGATGTTATTAGTATTTTTGTAGGTCGTTTTGGAATTTAGTCATGGAGGCAGTGTTATTCCACTTTTCCTTGCTTTAGCCATAGCCCTGTAGTAATTTTCCCAATTTGGAAAATATGCTGTCAGCGTCCATTAGCCAAATCATCACTGATATTGGTACTGCTAATGGAAACTAGAATCAACACTATCTGGGAAAATATAGGTTCTTCATCCTGCCATAAGCAGAACAAATATTCAGGGAGGAATTCCAACAGAGCCTTTTACTTAAGATATGGTTAGGGTGATGCTTATATTGTGCCCCATGAATCAACATGCACATTTAATCAAGAAATCTGCAAAGCACAGAACGTATTTACATATAATATATTATAAAATAAAAGGAGGACAACAACAACAACAACAATAAGACCAGAAAAATAATGACAATGAATCATGCCCTTCATCCTCAGAGAGACATTGACAGACTCTACCTACCAAGACAAATAGGTGGGCGTGGAATGTTGCAAGTACATCAGATGGTTGAAGAAGAAAAAAGCACTTTAATATCTGAAAGACAATGAAGAAGATGCACTGAAGTTAGTATGCCAGGATGGCTTATTGACTACTGCAGAGACTACAGTGGCCTACAAGGAAGACCAAATGAAGAACAGAATGTAGGCATGGGAAGACAAAGCACTACATGGCCAGAACATTTTTAAAAATAGCAGGGAAAGCAGATAAATAACAAGACAATGGTTAAGAGCAGGAAAGTTGAAGAAAGAGAGAACTGATGGGACCATAAAATAGAGAAAGTCATAGAAAATGTCAAAGTTAATTGCTCTGGGACTTTAGAATTCAGACAGACACCTGCTACATAACACCCTGGACTTAAAAAATGTTGATAAGAAGGACACAAAAGGCTGGATAGTGGATGTGGCAGTGCATGGAGACAGTAGAAGAGAAGAGAGAGAATTGGAGAAGATAACAAAATACGAAGACCTACAAATAGAAATAATGTAGAACTGTGGCAAAGGCAAGCAAGGGTAGTACCAATAGTGATAGGTGTCTTGGGTGTAATCCCAAAACAACTGGAGCACCACTTGAACCCCATTGGCATAACAAATTCGCCATTAGTCAATTGCAAGAGGTGGCTTTACTCGAAACAGCTTCCATCCTGCAAGGATATCTATAACACCATCAAACATCCAAATCTATCTATCCCAGGTCCCTAGTAAGGACTTGATAGGTAGACAAAAATGCCAAATCCAGTCTGAACATCTGATTGACTGTTGTTAAGTGAACCATTGAAGTTGTTAACATGGTTGTTAAGTGAATCCGGCTTACCCATTGATTTTGCTTGTCAGAAAGTTGCCACAGGTAATCACATGAGCTGGGGACATAAATATGAGTTAGTTGCCAAGCATCTTAATTTTGATCATGTGACCATGGGGATGCTGCAATGGTCATTAAGTGTGAAAAATGGTCATAAGTCACTTTTTTCAATGCCATTGTAACTTTGAACTGTCACTAAATGCTGTAAATTGAGGACTATTTGTAGGTAAATAAAAATGCCAAATGCAGTCTAAACATCTGGCGGGCTATACACCCCACAGTAATGATAATAGATATAAAATGGTTTTCCTGTATCTTGCATTATAGTATTTAATCATTTCTACTGATGCATTTATTTGACTGTCTCTCATCTATGATACGAAACCATCAGACAAATAGCAAGTGGCAACTGCATTTTTTGAAGGGAAGCCACCTGTACTCAGAAGTGCTGCTACTTGCCAAGAAAAGTTACTGCATTGAGAGGGAGAAAATTAGACTGTAGGAGTGGGCTGCTCTAAATGGAAAAGGTGCCAAACTGGCTTGTAGCTTAGCTGTGCACTGATTGGCTACCATCTTTTCCCAAATGCAAGACTCATTTTCAGTGTCAACTGTTACAATACTCTAAGGTGGCAGAGGGTTCAAATGGAGCAGGTCCTGAGTATCCAGTTGGTTACCCCTGCCGTTTGAAAGCATCATTACCTGAAGAATTGGTTCAGGAGGGGACTGTTATGGATGGGCTCTTCTGAACTTGTAAGTTTTGGTAGCTGTTCAAGGAAGTTAAACCTGTACTTTACAGCTGACAGAGAGAACTGTGGAAAACTGATCATCATAATTCTGACATATGACCAGTAGTTATATATTATCCAACATCTGGTCAAGTTCAACATTCACAGTTCAATTCTATATTCACTTACATGAAAATATGTTCCACTGAATGCCATTTCATTCTTATTTTTGGTTATATATGTGTAGATACTTATTTACCTACAAATAGTTTTATAGCAGACTCCAATACTTAGAACGATGAAAAATTTCATGGAAAGTGCGCCTATTCAACCTTTGAAATGAGGCTCCTGGAGGCTTTCTGTCATGTTGAAATATTCATGATTATTTACAAAAATACAGGAGGAACATAATGGTAGAACATACATTCAAATATCCAGTTCTTCCACATCAGATTTCTAGGGAAATGGGTATTATCTTAATATATATCTCGAGGTATTTTTCTTCTCAATTTACCTTCAAAGCTCATCCACACTCCAGATATTTGCAAAATACAGGTGAAATTTGAAAAATTAGAATATCGTGCAAAAGTTCATTTATTTCAGTAATGCAACTTAAAAGGTGAAACTAATATTTGAGATAGACTCATTACATGCAAAGCAAGATAGTTCAAGCCGTGATTTGACCGCAGCCTGGAGAGGATTGTCAGGAAGAGGCCATTCAAAAGTGTTGGGGACTTTCACAAGGAGTGGACTGAGGCTGGAGTCAGTGCATCAAGAGCCATCACACACAGATGGATCCTGGACATGGGCTTCAAATATCGTATTCCTCTTGTCAAGCCGCTCCTGAACAACAAACGTCAGAAGCATCTTACCTGGGCTAAAGAAGAACAGACCTGGTCTGTTGCTCAGTGGTCCAAAGTCCTCTTTTCTGATGAGAGCAACTTTTGCATCTCATTTGAAAACCAAGGACCCAGAGTATGGAGGAAGAATGGAGAGGCACAAACTGTAAGATGCTTGAAGTCTAGTGAGAAGTTTCCACAGTCTGGGTTGATTTGGGGAGCCATGTCATCTGCTGGTGTTGGTCCACTGTGCTTCATTAAGTCCAGGGTCAACGCAGCCGTCTACCAGGAGATTTTGGAGCACTTCATGCTTCCTTCCACAGACGAGCTTTATGAGGATGCTGACTTCATTTGGCACCTGCCCACACTGCCAAAAGCACCAAAACCTGGTTCAATGACCGTGGGATTACTATGCTTGATTGGCCAGCAATCTATGGGGCATTGCCAGGAGAAAGATGAGAGACATGAGACCAAACAATGCAGGAGAGCTGAAGGCTGCTATTGAAGCATCCTGGTCTTCCATAGCACCTCAGCAGTGCCACAGGCTGATAGCTTCCATGCCACGCCGCACTGAGGCAGTAATTGCTGCAAAAGGGGCCCAGACTAAGTACTGAGTACATATGCATGCTTATTCTTTTCAGAGGTCTGATATTGTTCTATGTACAATCCTTGTTTTATTGATTGCATGTAATATTCTAATTTTCTGAGATTTTGGATTTGGGGTTTTCATGAGCTGTAAGCCATAATCATCACAATTATGACAAATCACGCTTGACCTATCTTGCTTTGCATGTAATGAGTCTATCTCATATCTTAGTTTCACCTTTTAAGTTGCATTACTGAAATAAATGAACTTTTGCACGATATTCTAATTTTTCGAGTTTCACCTGTATTCAGCCATTTTCTTTACTTTTGTTAAGGCAAATTATTGGGAGTTAAATCCCTTATTAAAAACGGAAATTTTACCATGATTAACCTATTTATTATCAAGAGCAACTCTGAATTTATCCTACTCCAAGAAAGATAATACAAACAAAAACTTTATCAGCCCCATTATAAATTCTCAGCTAATTGTTTAAAATCCCATTTAATGGTAAAGTATTTGTTAACTACAGTGTTAATAAAGCTCTATCATTGACTGTTTATCGAAACAGAAAGGTGAGATATAAACTTAATAAGCCTATCCTTATTGTCAGGTAGAATAGACATTATTATTTAATAAACTATATTAAATCCTGCACAACATTAACAGAATAAGCATTCATAAAAATCCTCCAGCCAGACCTCAATCTTAATGTATTTGGAAAGTTTTAACTTTTGAAGAGGAAGAAAAGAATTGTTAACTAACATGTCATAAATAGCTTTCAGCCAAAATGAAGATAATATTCACCATGAAAATAACAAATGCTTTTCGCGTTTAGTAAAAGGGAATCTTCTTGCCAATTTGTGGAATAGTTTGGTTTCAGGTAGCATATGCCTATCCAATCATAACCTCTTTATAAAGACACACAGATCCCTTTTTCTAATACTTTCTCAACTTATGCAGTCTTAGGAACCTTTTTTTCAGAAGCAAATAGGTTTCCGTGGCACTTGCTTGCAAGTAAATACAAAGAATTTTGCATTTTTATGTATAATTATGCATTTTAACAATAAAATATATGTAATGTATAAAACCATTGAGCTGCTTTAGCTATATGCACGTAATGAAATAGCTAATATTAAGGAAGCATTACACTTATGCTCCTTGAAATTATAATGTGTTAAAAGATATATCTTTGCTGTCCTATAAAAGATACTGATACACATAGTTCTGTATTGGTGATGTCTCTATTCATCTTCGATGGAGTGAGGAATGCATGGCTTTCAAAAAAAATGTAGCTGTATATGATCTCAATTGCTGTACCATGATGATCACTCTCTGAACTGAGCATTGAATCCAACTGCCAAGTCTGATTCCCACACACTTGCTAACACCACTCCATTCTTCCGTCTGGTGGGTTATCATTAATTTGAACATTATTGTGTACATTATTTCCATTTCCGCATCAGATGTAATGTTAAATGATACAAAAACTCTGCAAGTAATATTTAAACCAGGGGTGCCTATTATTTCCCCAAAACTCGGTGACTATGCAGGTAGGAACTCAACCTAAGCCTACAGTCACGTGATTGCTTATTTAGTAATAGATCTCATTAACTTCCCACATGACTCCTGCTATAGTCAAGTGCCACAAAATTAGACAGGCACTTGCTCCATAAAAATTCATTATGTCTTCTCTTCCAGTTCCTCATCAGATCTAGTTACATTTTTCCCCTACTGAAGTTCTTACAGTTTTGCCCTTGGATCGCAGTTCCCTTCATGAGACACTCAACAATGAAAAAATACTCCATGGCCGACTATCCAGAAGAGATTTTGAGTGCAGTCTTGCAGGTCTGTCTTGATTCAGCTAAGCAATATGGGAAGCCCCCTAACCTTTCCAGACCTAGTTGCACGGCAGTGCCACAACCTGCTCATTTCTCTGGTTGGGTACTTACTTAATATTAATGCCTGATTATCTCCAGGGAGCTAACCCATTGAACTTTACAAGGGATTACAGTTAATTCCCCCATTTGGACTGAAGAAAGCTCCCCACTCCCCCTGTATACAGTCTTACTCATATTTCTTTCCTGTTTTGTGATTCTCAATTGCAGTTTTCTAATAACAGATCATTTCTTTTTGTCTAACTTTAATCTGGTCCCGCTTGACAAGAACCATCCTTTTCACTGAAGGGTAAGACCACTTAAAGAAAGGCCAATAAGCCCCAGCGCTGCTCAGCTGACGAGGGTGATTTGTCACCCTGTGCAGTGGTGGTCACACCAATGGATTTATCTCAAGGTAAATGGAGATGCTGAGACCTAGGACCCGGAGCTTTGATTAAGGCCCCCTTTTTGTAGTGTTGATAGATGTTGCTTGTGTTTATCTATTTGAAATGCCACTAAATCTGTGAATACAATGGGAAAAGAAAGTACTTTGCAGCGGAAAACATATTAGTGATTTATGTTTCACTAAGAAGCACAATAAAGAGACAGAGGCTATTAAGGGGAGCTATTTTCATGAGAGATTGCTTCACTTTAATACATTAGCAACCACACCTTGATGAAGACTTCCATGCATGCATAATGGTGTTTACTTTTCTCTTCGGTTTGGTGCAACAAGCAACGACACTGCCTTGACCCAAATTTTTTAATAAGCTGGAAGGGAGAGCCCTCGGCCAACCAAACGCCTAGTAATAATGTACTTTGCATGTTAATCTTATTTTGAGAGACAAGGGGCAGTCAGACACGGTGACCCAGGAATTTCATCTGTACTTCCCAGCTCTGAAGAGTTTCAAATCTTGCTGACCATCATTGCCAGGATCTATTTGCCCCCTTTTCTCGGAGCAAACCAGCAGGTGTGACACCGAGCAGTTATAATGCATTGATATCACTTCTAGCATGAATCAATGTCAACAAGACGCACCCATTTAAATGAATAGGGTCAGATGAGAGCGCTGTATCACCCTGACTTAGGTGACAGTTACAAATGCATAACCTAGTATGCATAATAGGAGTGTACAAACCAGTAGAGATTTGTAAACTTGGTTCTTTTCAAGCAGAACTGACCCTACAGTAAGGGAAAAAAAGAGGAGGCAGCTGAGAAGTCTGAAAATAAGTTATTCTATAATTTATGGTATCATACACACACCCAAACAGCACTCAGGAGGGGCTCTCCTCTTAAAGGACAACCACAACCAAAAGATAATTAGGAGAGGCAAGTCATAATGACCGCTTGACATTCACTTAAAATTAAAAAAGAAAATGTATCTGATGAAAAACACTTTCCTGATGAGTAGGGAGGTGCCTTCCTTCAAGCCAGTCTCCACTCCTGGCAACTGCCTGGGCTAGACCTTGCATTTTTCTTGGCTAGATTTTTGGAAGTGGCTTGCCATTTTTCCCACCCCATTTCCACATTTCCTATAGGAACATCATCCCATTACAACTATCCAGTTGGCATTAAGGCCATTGATTTATGGCATACAAGAGATTTCTTAGCATTGGCCCCAGTGAAGGCTGCAAGGGGACTATTTCACTAAAGTCTTCCGAATCTGATGAAAGCACCTTGACATTGACAAGATGCCAAAAAGCTGCTGCTGTTGCTTCTTCAAAGGGGCTCCACATCTTTCTGATAGTCCCAGCAATCCAGCAGTTTTCTGGTTGGAACTGGGATCCAACTCATTATTTAACTTAACTAACTTTTCCACTATTTATTCAAAACAGACTGTGATTAATATACATATTAATGTGTTCATACTGTATGTGTGTGTATGGAGAATGTGTGTGTATGTATGCATACATATACTGTATGTGTGTACATGTGGTGTATATGTATATGTGTACACACACACACACACACGTGTGTTTATGTGTGCCAGTGTGTTCACAGAAAAAAGTGACAATAAAGGTTATCTTATCCTATCCTGCTTTATCTTATGCTCTATCTTGGATTTTTTTTAGCATTAAGACTCCAAGGAAGGTTTCCGAGGGAGTATTTCAGTCTAGGCGAGCAGGGAACCAGGTGGGCAGACTAGGATACAGGAAACCGGCCAGCAAACTCGCTCGCTGGCTCGCAGAAGGGGCGCGACTGCCGGCCTGCCACTTGGCACGAGGAAGAGCAGCGGCAACCCTGCGAAGCTCCTTAAATCTGGACCGCACACCTGCACCTCATTTGCTCCGGCGAAGCCCCGCCTTCGGGGCTCGCCTTTCCTCGTCGGGACGCTGACAAGTTATTAATTGCGGCCATTAGCCGCAGCCGCCTGCCCGCGATCTCTGCTGCTCCCTGGAGGCGAGGCGTTCCGCGCGCCCGGAGCCCGAGCGAGCCGAGCGGGAAAGCGGAGGGGCGAAAGGAGCCGCGGGCGGCCCCGAGGAGGAAGCGGCGGCGGGGGCGGTGGTTGAATAATGGATTGGAAAACATTTTTCTTTGTCCTTTTCGCAGGCCGCCAAATCCTCCCTCAGCGGCCCTGTGGATCACGCGCTTACCTATCGCGAAGCCTGCTAAATAGCCTGGAAAGGCCCTTGTCCTCGTCCTCGTCCTTCGCTGCGAAAGGCGCCGAGCTCGGTTGGAGGGACCGCCGGCCGGGATTGGCTTTTGACGGGAGCGAAGCAAAATGGCAGCTTGGTTGAGAAGAAATGTGGTTTGGGAACGAAGGCCTTCGAACTAGTGCCCTGGTCTCTTTAGCTACCCCGCTTTTGTTACTACATCTGGAGTAGTTTGTGAGAGAAAGATTCGAAGGCCTTTCGGGTCCCTTTGTTGCTTTGTGGGAAGGGGGAGGACTCCCCTGAAGTTTGAGTACAGGGAGTCCTCGACTTAAGACCACAATTGGGCCCAAAATTTCCAAGCAAGACAGTTGTTAATTGAGTTTTGCCCCATTTTACGACTTTCTGGCCATAGTTGTTAAGTGAATCGCTGCGATTGTTAAGTTAGGGACATGGTTGTTAAGTGAATCTGGCTTCCCCATTGACTTTGCCTGTCAGAAGGTAGCAAAAGGTGATCCCATGACCTTGGGACACTTCAACCGTAATAAATACATGCCAGTTGCCAAGTGTTCAAATTTTGATCATGTGACCACGGGGACACTGCAACGGTCATAAGTGTGAAAAATGATCATAAGTCCATTTGCCACTGTAACTTCGAACAGTCACTAAATAAATGGTTGTAAGTACAAGGCTACTTGTAAACATCAGGAAGCCCGCTACCAAGTGTTTTTCCAGTTAAAAATCACACCATCTGCATTTTAGAAATTCTTATCCCTAATCTGAGAAGGTATTTATTTATATGGAAGAGAATTCAACCAGGACAGTGGTTTTGCAGGCAAAACTACACCTAAGAAATAGTTCTACCCACAGCTAGCCATACTCTTCAAAGTCCTCTAGAATTTTTGCATCACTCTTTTGACTTATTTATTAAATTTGTATGTTGCCCATTTCACCACTAAGTGACTCTGGGCTGTTTACAAAATCATAAATATCAGAATAAAACAAAGGATTAAAACTTTGGCTAGTAAAAGTTAAAACATTACAATTAACATTAAAGAGGATTTTTAAAAACCATTGTAAACAAGCCCCTTTTAAAGCCATTTGATTTGGCCATCTCATTGCCATGTTCATGAAATTGCTGTTTCCAAATAGAGATTTTTAGAATATTCTTATTGTAACTTCCATCGTTAGAGCTTATCTAGTCTTCATCTAGCTACTAATTGATAAAGTAGATTGCATCTCCTTTCATACTCTGAATTATCTGCTTAGGAGTCTTTTAAGAAACTTTGCAGATCCTTTTAGAAATCCAAATCAATAGTGCCTAAATTGAATCATTTCATCTAAATCAGGTGTCAAACTCGTCATGTGACGTATTACAGTATAGCTAAAAACTATACTGGAGTCCTGTTCCCAAGCTGCAGATAGGGAAATAGGGAAGAGAAATGATCCATGGTTCTCTGCCTCTGAAAATTATTTTCAATGTTGTTCCAGCATAGTGACAGTGACAGCATACTATACAAATTTAATAAATATTTTTCCAACAAGGCATTATATTGTTTTAATGTATCATACCGTGAAGTGGATAAAACTGAATGACCACCTAATTGAAAAGTATTTTCTGTCAAAAACAAAAAACTAGCACAGTATGGCTACAGCAAGATATGGGACAGAGGGGTGTAGGGCAATTAAGCCGTCATTAATTTCCACTTCCCAAATTCCCAAACTTTGACCCAGAGTTAGAAAGTACACATACTATCTATCCTCTTGTTACTTAAGCATGTTTCCCCTTAATTATTTTTAACTTGTTTATGTTTAAAACATATGGAAGAATAGTAAGCAGCATTTGTTAATTATGATACAAGATATAAAAATAAAACATAGTAGCTAGAAATTAATATACTATTGGGCTGGTTATTGAAAGCAGATAAAAATTTGCAAGTAATTTACTCTTGTTTACACTATTGCATAGAGGAAGTCAGCCAGAAAATACAGCATTTACAAATAATACATTTTCTTGCTTTTTAGCCCAATTTTGGACAAAGGCAAGTGGTGGTACAGAACATATTAATTTTCAATCCAGCTTTTCCACAATTAAAAAATAATTGCAAGGTAGAATTCCATCTACTCAATAAAATCCAGATGATATTGAAAATCCTGAATTTTGGCCTTATTGGTAGGGTAAGTGGACAGTACCAGTCATAATTCACATATCTGAGATAAAAAAAGAATATTGTGAATATAGCAAAGAAATTGAATCTTGCAATGACATGAAAGAAAAAGTCAATTTGTGAAGTATAAAGTCTTTCATCTTTATAAAGCTCAAAACAATAAGTGCCTCATATGCGAAGCTACCAATAATTCTGCAGAGCTAACTTTGAGATTGGTCTTCTGATGGAAAGACTGGGTGTCACTGTCTTCAGAAGACATTAGACCATTGGATAAGTGTACTGAACAAGCTGTGTACACACACAAGGTATGCTTGTTTCTGCCAGCATGAATGGAGATCCTATTGAAGCAAGAAGTGTTATTTTAACACCTAGTTTTGTTTTGTGTCTATGGCAAGTTCACATGTCTTTCTGCAAAGAAGCAAATCCATCTGTGTTTTCTCATCTGCAGGTGTATTCCACCCCCCTCACGTTTTTAATTAAACACATTAACTAATATGTTGGTATTTGGTAAAGGAATGTGAATTATAGCCAAGACAAATCTTGAATGGTAATGAGAATCCCCATGAGCAGCTGATGTAGCATCAGCCTGCCCTTAATTACTTTTGATGATTACCAATATAACCAAAATTATGAAATCATGAAAAGTCAGTTCTTTGTGCATGCAAAGTACACAAAACCATTTCTGGCTTCATTACTTCTTCGAACAATTGAGGCTATACAAAGTACTTTTTCTGATGCATGTTTATATTTTTTAGCAATACATTCAGACAGAATAGCTGCTTTTCTCCAACAATTATTTCCTAAATGTACCTTCTGAATATCTCATGTCACAAATGATATAACAGAATTATGGACCAATTCATAAAAGTACCCTACTGCAGCGGTTATCTTTTGATGTGGGGTATAGAAATTTACTAGCTATGCTTGTAAACTTTTAGGGGTCTGGTCAGGTAAGTATTGCAAAAGTGTGCATCAGTTTTATTTTAAGTGCATATATGAGACTGAATTTCTGACTTCATGAGCTAAAATAGCACCATTACAAAATGATCCAAGCCAAAGTAGAAAGCTTCAGGAGTGATGCAGTACTTTAGTTCTGTGTTTCTCAACCTAGGTCACTTAATTATGTGGACTTCCAACTCCCAAGAATTCCCCGCCAACCAAAGGGGAGCCATTGGGAAGTTCTGGGAATTAAAGTCCATTCATTTTAACCTTGTTGAGAAACGCTGCTTTAGAGTGCTGAAGAAAAGGTAGACCTTCTGTTTGTAGAAACTTTTATGTTCTTTCTCTTTCTGCATTCAGGAAGAGAAAAGGAAGAAAGATTGAAAATTCGTCTTATTTCCCAATCATGAAGAATAGTTCATAATGGATATTCCAGCTTGTCCTTTGATGAAGTGTTTTGCCTGCAATAAATTGGGATGCATGGAGATGACCTTCAGCAATTGCTCACTGCAATACACTGTTTAATCTCTATAGAAAATTTGTGAAAAATTTTAGGGATTTATGATTCACCATCTTTAAATCATAGAACTTGCCATAGATGAATATTAGAAAAATAGAATATTTTTCTATTTTTAAGAACTATCCCAAAATTAAAATATTGTTTATATAACAGTCTTCTGAGGAAATTTAGCATAATTCTGATTCAAGTAAGAAATAGGGAAAAGCTGTTGTTTTGTAATTGGCAGGTTCCTTGCCAAAGGACACTTCTACACTGCCTACAGTTTACCATTTGACTGTCTATGTGCAACAAAGGGATTAATTAATCATGTTCACTACCCAAATTTGTAATGGCTTCCTTTGCACAAAATGTTCTTATCTATTTGTCTGAAACTTGGCATGATTCATGGCATTTCCACAAGGGGTCTTTGGATCACTTTGGAATCAACCCGGCATCTTTGTGTTCTCATACTGTTGTCTGTGTTCAGCAACTGAGCTTGATGTATTTCTGGCTCACCTGTAGTGTATCCAAAATCAATAAACTAAAGTTTTCTGTTGGCTTCACTGAAACTCTACTGAGTTTGTTTGTTTGGCAGGAATCCTGCTTCATCTCTCCTTCTAATTTCTCAGCTTCACAGATGTAGCATTTTGTTTACAAGTCCTTCAAGGGAAAAGATAGCTTGGTTGCTTCAATGGCCCTCCCCCAACAACTGCTTAAAGTTTCATTTGCATGCAACCAGACAGATGCATGCTACCCACCTGAGTCCACTTTAAAATGCAACTAAGATAAACCTGGATCATTTTGCTTCTTTGCTGGTCTTTTCAGTGTTCTTGGATCCATAGTTCAAATGAAGGTGAACATTGTGAAATTTGCCAGAATTATCCTCAAAACTGTCCAACTGATTCAAATTGCAATTGTTGATGGTAATGGTTTGGGAGCAGTTTGTTTTGTTTTTTTCAAAAGCGTACCTACAATATGTGAACTTTTCATAGGAACTTTTCCTGGTGGGTGGGGGACACCATAGCCAGGGGTTGAAATAATGTCCTCTCCAAAAATGTTTAGACTACCTTTGCATCAGTTGCTGGAAATTTGATAGCACTTATTTCTATAGGAAAGGTATCAGAAAAGGAAATCTTTCTAAAACAGTAGTTACACTTTTCTTAAAACACAGACTCAAACAAAAATATTCAAAAATGCCTAATTTCAAAAACCTGCACCTATTCATTGGTAAATGTTTATCTCTTGGTAAGTATGCCACATACAGGTTAGATCTTTTTTGTTAAAAGGTGAAAAATGTTTGATTTTTCTCATAGTGGTCAAATGAGAGTATGAATCTTTCTTGGGAAGCAATCCAAATTAAAAAGAGCAGCTTCTAATTTAGTCCAAATCAGGCTATTTTCTAAAGCACTGGACTGGACCTCTGGTTGTACACTGGCTACAAGATTAAGACTGCACAGGGAGAGGAATTCTATCACATTGAATGAACATTAACTTGGACAAGGCTAGTATAATCTTGTCTACTCATAAAAAAAATATTGCTCAGTGTAATGTGAAACAGATGACAATCAACTTACCTAGCATCCATCTATAAATCAGTAAAGTGCCTGGTGGCTGTGTAGATATTTTAATAGAAATGAATATATGTAGCTCACGTTGAACTGTAGAGTCCTGGGTCTTCTGAATGCCTGATTGCTCTACCCACTACAGCATGAGCTATGAAAAGGATAACATTACTATACATCTCAAACATCTTAGAAATCACCAACAGATTATTACAACCATATGGCATCATATTATGCAAACCTAATAAAGCCTCCCAGTGTATCTTAAGCAAACCAGCCCCAGAAAAAAAAGTTACCTACAACAAGGATGTTAAATTGGCAGCCTGTGGGGCGGATGCATCACACGCAGGCCACAACCAGCCCAGCTCCGCGAATGGGAAAAACGTTGCAAAACATCACGTGACAGCAATGTGACGCCACAAGTTGAGTGACAACATACAATATAAAGACTGTAACAGCCACTGTGTAGGACAGGCAGTCATAAAATTATCTGAATGCATCCATGAAGACCAACTAGGAGTCAAAAACAGATGAAAACTCCTTAATGTCACAACTGAGAAACTGAGCTAAACCAAGCTAAATCCAAAAATGGTAGGGAATTCCTCAAAACTTAGCATTCGGCGATCAATAGACACAGAAAAATAAACCATATTTACACACCATTCAAAAGACAATAAAAAGAGCTAAGGAGGAAACAAAAATATCAGAACATCTTTCCCACAACCAACAGGGATTAGCATCAGACAAACAAGCAGTAAATAATACACTAATCAAGAAAAGGAAAACAACACGGGTACCAAAAGAGGCAGGGCAAGCTACTGTATATTAAGAAGCAGCCCTCACACTTAATGAGGTCACCTACTTGGGTAATGAAACATCTGCAAACAAACACCCAAGCTCAGAGAGCACCAAGGACTTGGTAGATATTTTAGCGTATCTGGGTGCAACTTCCTTCAGGCAAGTTCTTAAAAGTTCCACATGTTCTTCCTAAGAAAAGGAAATCACATAAGTACTTTCTCAGATGACATTCAAACTAAATCATGTAGCAGTTCCGTGCACTGCACACTTTTCATTAATATACACACCCAGAGATGTATGTATTATCCAATCATTCATTTATTCATTTACATCTGACCAAATAAACTGCTGTAGGATGTAACACTGATTGTCTGTAAGAAAACAAAACTGTCGGCTCAATACCAGGAAGCAAGTTTGTTTAAAAATCCCAGCTGCCAAGCCTCAGTGGCTACTTCAGATATAGTGAGGGAGGCATCATTTTTGTGTATGTGTTCAATGCAACATGTCACAGAAAATAATAAATGGAATTGTGATTGTAAGATTAAATTTCTGTCAAGGGGCTGAAGAGTCACTATGACCCTCAAGCTTTGTTCTCATAGTTTATTGCCATCATCACAAATCTGTGATGGGATTGCAGTCTTTTAATTAGCTGAGCCCTATTCATTTTCTCCTAGATTGTTACACAAGGAGAAAGGAAATGAAGCATCTAAAATGAAAGAAATGTAAGACTTGAACTATTGCATTTTTGGGCATCATGTCTGAGGTATTTAAAGTATCTGAATTCTGGTAGCAAAAGAACTATGACTTCAATCCTAAACAGACTTTTAAAAAAAGTTTTATGTATGAATTAAAAATCAAAGTTCCTGAGGAACTCTGCTATATTTCTGAAATCAATTTAGTAGAAGTTTAAGATCTGGGAGCGTATTTGGAAAGTGAAACTAGAAGCTATTCATCTTAGTGCTTCTTTCAATAGAGACAGTGTAACAACTCTATATTTATATATAAAAAACTTCTACTATTCATTACTTAGGTAAAATCTCTTAGATACATATGAAAGTGCAAACCAAAAGGAGATATATATATATATATATATATATATATATATATATATATATATATATATATATGTAGGTCTTGGTGTATTCGGTCTTGTCCGTGTATGATTGAGAATACCTTGGCAACGTTTGACGAAATCTCATCCGTCATCTTCAGGCTGGTGTCTTCAGCTTCGTTCTCCTGGGAGAAGTGTGTGATCATGGCTGTTTTTCCCTTTTAAACTCTAGAGTTGGATGTGTTGTTACTTTTGATTGGTTTGTGGAGTTGATGTATGCAGATTGGATGGCTTTTTCCTGAGACCCTGTGTGGCTGAGGTGCTGGAGGTGTGTCTCTCAGCCTTTTGTGTTGTAACGACCTGGGTAATGGGCTGTGTGATGACCTTCTGAGTTCTATTGTTGTGATGTCCTGGGTGTGGTGCTGTAATCTCCTGGGTCGTTGTCTGTGCTGCAACCTCCTGATGTTTTGTGTTGTGATCTCCTGAGTTCTGTGATGTAGTATCCTGGGTGGAAGGCTGTGATGTGGCATTCTGGGCCTTGGTTTGGCTCCGAGTTTGAGGTCTGGCTATGTGTTTATAGCGTGTGTCAGTTTGCTTAGTTTGGGGGTTGGAGGGGGGTGTAGCAATTTCTGCTACCAGTTCTCCAGAACATGGTTGTCTCAGAGATCCGTTTCCAAAAAGCACCTGGACTTTCTTGGGTTTTTTCCCCCTTGAATATGTTTCACTTCTCATCAAGAAACTTCTTCAGTTCAGAACTGAAATTTATTTAAGGAAAAAACCAAGAAAGTTGAATTGCCTTTTGGAAAAGAACCTTTGGGATAGGTGTTGAAAGTTCCAATATTTTACTCTATAAACTCAGTCTTGCTCCTACACTAGACCACATGGCCAAAAGTATCATACCTGAATAGGCTTACAAAAAAGTTGGTTCATTACATTTTGGAAGCTTCTAATTTACCCACATTCATTCATACTCTCAAAGATGGGAAGTCAACACTGCATTATTATTTCCTCAGTTTAACATAATTTTTTTCCCCGATTTTTCCCCGTCGGGAGAGTCACACGCGCTGGTGTGACAACCTCCGGCGTGGGCTTGCGGCCAAATGATGAAGCGAAACGCCTCAGAAGCGGCTGTTTTGCCAGCAGAAGTGACGGAAGCAGCGGAAGCGGCGGCTCCACCAGCATTCACTTCAGAAGCAGCGGCTCCGGCAGCGGCAGAGCGGCAGCAGCCCTGAAGCGGTGGGCGCAGCAGCTCCACCAGCAGAAGCGGCGGCCCGCCAACAACCAGCCCCTTTCCAGAGGCCCCTGGGGAGCAGCGTGTGGGCACTTGATGTCCGGCACTGCAATAACACCAATAATGAGCTGTTGTCTCGTTTGCCCCAGAAGTCACTTGGGGCAGCGCCGGAGATTGCTGGAGACCTGGTGCTGGAGTCCCTGGTGGCCGGAATATCTTGTGGGCGGGTGAATTACATCTTGGCTGAGGGATTGGCTGAAGGCCGTGGCCCTGGCTACATTTGCCGTACCCCCCCAATTGGGGATGGATAGGATATTGCATTGTTGGCTGTGGTTTTGTTCCAAAGCGTCGGTGGCAATGGTGGAAATGGCAGTGCGGACCCAGGGCCAGTGTGGTGGTCGGGGCCGGGCATGGATGTTGGAGGTGAGCCCGGAGGCTGCCCCTGGCCAGGAGGTAGGCACCGATGAAGACGAGGGCGGCTGTGCTGTTGGATGCTGCCCTCAGTTGATCTTCCCCGCCCCCCTTGCCTTTTCTAACTCTGACTCCCTGAATTGCCTGGGCTGGATATATGGGTCGTTGGTGCCACGAGGGTTTGTTGGCGCCAACCGGATGTGATATCGAGGGGTGAGAAGGTTCTCCCTGTTTCCATCTGGGATCTGAACTATTGAATGGCTTTATCCATCTGCCATCATGAATTCTTCCTCCTCTGTGTTGTGGGGGTTATTTCCTCTGCCCTCATTGGTCTTCATTGGCGAGGGTGATGGACTTTTGTTGGTTCACCCACCCACTGTTGTGAGAGAACAGTGGAGTTGGGATGCACCACCTCCTCCCCTTGCGCAAATCCAGCTGCATGTCAACATCTTTTCTAAACACTGGGGGCCAAGAGCTGTGAGAGAGCAGTGGCCAGCCTTATATGCTCGACCATCAGCCCCCTGGATTGCTGTGAGAGGGCATCCAGGTTGGAGGCGACTCAGTGGTTTTGAACTATGCCAATGTTTAGACTATAAGATCATCATGTGGACATGTTATTCACAGCTTGGACCGCTCCTCCTTCTGTTGGTCGGACATTTAACAACATATGCGGACTTTTTCGGCAGCTGAACTGTGGGCTTTGAGGGATTCTTCCCTGTCTTGGACTTGGCCCACTGTTTACCATCAGCCTATCTCGAGGATGGATTGTGGAATCCGGAGAGAGGAGGGGCCAGGGTTCGGGGAGGGATAAGGGAAAGCGACCCAGGGCTGCTTTGTTAAAAATTTTAATTCGGTTTCTTAAGGGGTTAGGGAAGGGTGGGAGGGATGGGGGTTTTACTGCTGGAGTTCAGTGCAGCCTGAAACAGGGCCATGGTTGGGGGTGTGGGGGTAGGCTATGGGGCTCCAGGCGGAATAGTGGGAGCCATGATTCTGAGGGTGGTTGGTATGGGTAGGAGCCAATGGGGTGGGGGGCCATATCATGTTAGGGGCGCCCCTATGTCCAAGCTGTGGCGCGCTCCGACCCCTCTGCCTCTTCCCAATTTCTGGGAGTTTTGGGATCCAGGGCCTCTGGACTCGGACTGGTGTATTTTAATGCCAGGTCCATGGTTAATAAGGCACCACTCCTCCGCGACATGATCGAGGAGGAGGCCGCGGACCTGGCCTGCATCACCGAGACCTGGTTGGGGCTGGAGGGCAGAGTCCCTCTGGTTGACATCTGCCCCCCAGGTTTTCGGGTGTTGCACCTGTCACGACCCCAGGGAAGGGGGGGTGGGGTGGCTATTGTTATTCGGGAGACCCTGTTTCCAAGGGAGGTCCCTGCCCCGGAGATAGGCGGGTGTGAGTCCCTCCTCCTGAGATGCGGGCCTGCGGGTCGGTTGGGTGTGCTGCTTACATACCTGTCCCCCAGCTATGTTTCAGCTGCCCTGCCTGGGCTGCTTGATGCCATCTCGGGGTGGCGGTGGAGTTCCCAGAGCTTATAGTTCTGGGTGACTTTAACCTGCCTTCCCTGGGATTGGCGTCGGGTTTGGCCCAGGAGTTCATGGCTTCCATGGAGGCCATGGGCCTGACCCAGATAATAGATGGCCCGACTCATGAGGGAGGTAACATGCCCGACCTGGTTTTTGTCTCTGAGCAGTGGCGGAGTGGTCTAGGGGGTGGTGATATAACTATCCACCCCGTTCCATGGTCAGACCACTATCTTCTGCGGCTGGTCTGCCATCAAGCTACCCCACACCGCTGGGATGAGGAGCCACTTAGATGGTTCCGCCCCAGGTGCCTGATGGACCCGATAGGTTCCAGGCAGAACTGGGGTTTTTTCCTGCATCCCTTACTCACAGCCCTGCCGAGGTCCTTGCGGCTGCCTGGCAACAGTTGGCTGCAGGGGCTCTCGACAGGGTTGTCCCCATGCATCCCCTTACTCGGTGCAGATCCCAGTCAGCTCCCTGGTATACTGAGGAGCTCCGGGAGATGAAGCGTCATAGAAGGGGACTAGAGAGCAGGTGGAGGGCGACTCGCTCTGGATCTGACCGAGCCCAGCTAAGAGCCCATATCAGGACTTATCTGGTAGCTGTGGGGGCGGCGAGGAGATCTTATTTCTCTGCCTTCATAGCATCCGCAGATAACTGCCCAGCCGCCCTGTTTGGGGTTGCCCGCTCCCTCCTCCAGCTGGGGGGGTGGCGGACCCGTTGCGAGGCAGAGCTGAGGAATTTAGTCAGTATCTGCAGGATAAAATCGCTCAGATCCGGGAAGGGTTGTCCTCGGACAGGCAGTGGCCTGAAGATGGGGATGCGAGTGGTTTGGCCAATGTTATCTGGACTGAGTTCGATCCTGTTTCTGAGGATGAAGTGGACAGGATTATGCGGCGGCTGAGTTCCACCACATGTTTATTGGACCCGTGCCCTTCCTGGTTGGTCTATGCCTCCAGGGAGGTTACGTGCGGCTGGCTCTGGGCAGTGGTCAACGCTTCATTAAGGGAGGGGTAATTCCCTGCCGCTTTGAAAGAGGCAGTGGTGAGGCCCCTCCTGAAGAAGCCTGCCCTTGACCCAGCCGTGTTGAACAACTTTCGTCCGGTCTCCAACCTTCGCTTTTTAGCAAAGGTTGTTGAGAGTGTGGTGGCTCAGCAATTGCCACTTTTCCTGGAGGAAGTGGACTACCTGGATCCATACCAATCAGGCTTCCAGCCTAGGTACAGCATGGAGACAGCTTTGGTCGCGCTGATCGATGATATCGCTAGGGCTCGGGACAGGGGTTTGTCCTCTGTCCTGGTCCTGTTAGATCTCTCAGCGGCTTTCGACCATCGACCATGGTATCCTATTGCACGCCTCGGGGTTGGGTGTGGGAGGCACTGTTTTACGGTGGTTCTCCTCCTACCTCTTGGGACGTTCGCAAACAGTGTTGGCAGGGGGGCAGAGGTTGACTCCAAGGTACCTCACTTGTGGGGTGCCCCAGGGCTTGGTCCTCTCACCCCTCCTGTTCAACATTTATATGAAGCCGCTGGGTGAGATCATCCGTGGCTTTGGGGTGAGTTATCACCAGTATGCTGATGATACTCAGCTATACATCTCCACCCCAGGCCACATCAGTGATGCTCTCTCTGTGATGTCCCGCTGTCTGGAAGCTGCACGATCTGGATGGACAGGAACATGCTTCGACTCAATCCGGCCAAGACAGAGTGGCTGTGCATACCGACATCTCGGTCCAGTTTGGAGGTTCCATCTTTGGTCATGGGGAGGAGGTGTTGCCCCCATGGACAGGGCATGGAATCTGGGGGTCCTCCTGGACTCACGGCTCAAATTGGAGGAGCAGGTGGGGGCCGTGGCCAGGGGGGCCTTTGCCCAGATCCGGCTGGTTCACCAGTTACGCCCATTCCTGGACCGAGATGCCCCGCGACAGTCACTCAGGCCCTCGTTATTTCCGCCTCGACTACTGCAATGCTCTCTACCTTGGACTGCCCTTGCATACCACTGAGGCTTCAACTGGTGCAGAATGCGGCGCGGGTTGTGATGGGAGCTTCCCGATACTCCCATGTTACACCCCTCCTGCGCGCCTACATTGGCTTCGGTTGCCCTCGGGTGAGATTCAAGGTTTTGGTTCTAACATTCAAAGTCCAACAGGGCATGGGTCCAGGCTATTTACGAGAACGGCTCCTCCCAACATCAAATGCTAACCGCCCTATACAGGCGACAGGCAGGGTCTCCTCGGGTGCCTCTGACACAATGTCGCTTGGCTGCACCGGAGAGGGCCTACTCTGTGGCAGCTCCCACTTTGTGGAATCTTCTTCCGCTGGAGCTTTGGCCCCGATCTTCGCACCTTCCGCCATGATTTGAAAACTTGGCTCTTCTTACAATCTGGGCTGTGCTGATTCTCTTGGGCTGGGGTTATTTTAATTAGGGGTTTTTAAATTTTAATTTGGCTTAATTTGTTTAATACTCTTTTAATTAATTCATTTATTGTTGTTGTGAGTCCTTTGGAGAGGGGCAGCAATTAATTAATTAATAAATAAATAAATAAATAAATAAATAAATAAATAAATAAATAAATAATGGCTTCTTAAGAAGACTATTTGGTAGAAACCAGTGGTGGGATTCAATTATTTTTTACTACCGGTTCTGTGGGCATGACTTGGTGGGTGTGGCAGGGGAAGGATACTGTAAATCTCCAGTCAGAGGTAGTATTTGCCGGTTCTCCAAACTACTCAAAATTTCCGTTACCGGTTCTCCAGAACTGGTCAGAACCTGCTGAATACCACCTCTGGTAGAAACCATTAGAAAACCGAACGGTGTGATGCAAAGAGGAATGAAACTTTTTTTCCCTTCACTCAAGAAAAAATAACTGATACAGCAACTAGCACTAGACAACTAGAACTAACTTGAAGCAGCGACTAGGAATTGCCCACTTATTATTTATTTGAAGATAAAGTAGGCCATCTTAACACTAGTTGAGTAACCAAAATGGACAGCCATCAAATGGCACAAGGAGTTCTTAGGAGAAGAAAAGAGACGGAGCAAGAGAAAACGTCTGGAATATGAGACTAACAGAAGAGGAGGGAGACAATGGAGGAAGGTGGATAAGAACTGATTAAAGAAAGGGAAGTACAGATAAAATGAATGAAAGAGAAAAATGGAAGCTGGGAAGGAAAAAAGCAGCATTGCAAAGATAGCAGGACACTGCTGAAAAAAGCTATGATATGCATTGAATAATGCTTTTACAAAATCATAGGCAAAGTACAAAACATGGGACCAGTAAAATTCTGTTTCTGGCAACAGGTGCTATGAAATAAGGGATAGTTACACAGTAGCCTCCTAGTTTCTCTTCTGAAATCAGGAATTAGGATGAACCTTTGGTGCAATTCATTGGAGTGCTAATTCAGCCATTAAAATGCTGCCCAAGAAATTCCTCATTCTCTTGGACTATGGAGAAGCTATATGGACCATGGAAAGATTTAAGATACAATAATATAGTAAATCTGAGAGTTCTGACAATCGCAAATTTCTAAAGATTCCATACATTAAGCCCAAGAAGTTGGAGAAAATAATCATTGTGAATGTTGTTTAAGAAATATGTGTAGCAAAAGAGTAAAGAAATCGCAGATAAAATAGTCAGAGATATTTACAATTCAGAAAGTGTACTTTACATCCCGTACAGCTTTCTCTGCCTGCCATTAAGGGAGGTTTGAAATTGCCACCAGAGTTTCATAAGTAAGACTGAACTCTCATGGGAAATGTAATGTGTAGCCAAGCTGTTCTTCGTTCCTGATTGATTTTAGGACTACAGCATTAAAGATTGTGACGTATGTGTTGGTTGTGCTTTCAAATTTCTTCCCAGGTTTTTATATCAATTTACAGTAGGACCCACACAGCCTTGGGGCAGTGCACTTACTCATAAATATATAGTAAATTAATTTTACTATAGAGAAGGAAAGAGAAATAAGTAGGAAAAAGCAAAGCCAATCACAAAAATGAAAGACAAGAGAAAACTAAATTCTTCATTTAATGGCCATCACCGAATTTGATACCAATGAGCTCTCCTTTAATTTCAGAGAAATCTTCCTCCTGAATGCTTTGGAAAGGTTACAATGCAATTTTCTGAAACTAAGTTATTAGACAGAGGAGCATTAACCTTTGAGCCCTACAGACTTTTACTCTTTTTATCTCCTTTTCATTTTTGTTTGTATGTCTGTTCATTTTTTCCCCCTGTGATCACCATCCTGTTGCTAGGTAACAGCTGTTTTGTGCACAGGCATGTGAGTCTATCTGTCTCTTAGCTTTGTCAGCCTGGCCCAGGGTATCTACCTCCCTAGCGCTTGCTGACGGCAATACAGCTCTTCACAAAAAAGCATTTATCATGCCCCGGCACAGTAATGGCCACTCCAGAGAGGGGAAATTGAGCTGACCTGAAGGCCAAAGCTGTTAGGGAGACTGGTGGGAAGGGTAAGAGGGTCACAGCACCCTTTCCCCACCCACTTAGTGGGCAGTAAGCAGTGCCCCTGTTTTCACTAACACATCCCAAGGTTTTGCACCTGAAATAAATGTTTATTTGACATTATCAATAAAAGGAAAAAAATATGATTTCAAAGAAACCAGATATGGATCTAACTGAGATAAGCAGCAATCTTGTACGCAGCTATTCCGCTTAAAGGCCACCAAACACCCCAAAGAGTTGAAATGCACTTATGATTTTTCTATCTTGCCATTGTCATAAGGGAAAAAATCATTTCTGCTTCTTCCATTATCCTTAATCATTTTTAAGAAAATAGGCATAAGCCAAAATTACAGTTGTTTGGTTCTGACCAATTAAAGCAGGAGTGTCAAACTTGCAGCCCGCAGCCCAGATGTTTTCACACACTGGGCTGGCCACACCCACCCCTGGTTTAGCAAAGGGGGGGAAAGTCATGATATGTCACGTGATGACAACATGACGCCGTGAGTTTGACACCCCTGAGTTAAAGCCATCTACCTATCAAATGTTTTGGAAGGAAATTATTATTACAACTGCTATTACTACCATTTCTTTTTTTAAAATAATTAAAAATCCAAGCATCTGCTTTTAGAAAAAAATATTTTGATTTCTGCCTCCAAATTGCTCCTTTCACTCAATTAGGAAGAATAAAACAAGCTCTACTCTTCATTTTACCAACTGTCACACTTGAGATGATCAGAGGCTATGTAAAATGTTTTTAAAAGCAAAATACTATTAGTAGAATGTTTAATTTTACTTATTTTAACAAGGGTCAAAGTCATGTTTACTTGCCAGCTAATATAAAAAATTAATGTTAACTTTAAGAAAAACTACAAATGTTGGATGACATTGCCAGATGTATGCATTAAATAGTTTAATTTGTAAATTCCATATATTTTCACACCATATGATATAAGCAAGATTATTTAATTTCCAGAATATGTCAATCATAAATGGTGTTCATTATCACGATATTCATAAATAATATGAATCCTGCACAGCAGTGATACCTGTTTAGAAAAGCTCTATAATCAATATTTCCCTTGTGAGATCTCTCACAAAAGCTTTGAGATTATGCAAGCTATCATTTAGCCACCATTCAATGTCAATGAGAGGAGCAGATCAAAAGGGCATCACAAGATTTCTATATTATATATCACGTCTATGGCAGGAATCATTTCTTACAAACAAGAAGCACCTTGCTACAGGTGTGATCATCAACCACCCTTGGAATTTTTTATACCAGCCTTTCTCAATCTTGAAAACATTTTCAGGGTAGCCTTACAAATAAAATATGATTTTGTCTACAGCTGAGTCATGAAACATTAACTTCCCCACATCTGTGAGTGCTAATATTACATGGTACATGAACTTTAAAAATGTGTTTATTTTTTTAACCATGAGTCCCCACTAGTTCTCACCCACAGAACCTGAGGCTTTTACAGAAGATATCAGGGAAGGCTGGTCTATAGTACCTAATTTTGGAGTATAAAATATTTATAAGAGGAAAGGCCTTTCTTGTGAAAATGCTATCTAGACAATTGTAGGGAGACCACGAAAGTTTTTTTTTAAGAGTTAAAAAGCCAAGAGTTATGGCAGCAAATATTAGTACTTGTTAGCAGACAGCCCACTGTCATTTGCAAAAGCTAAAGTTTATGCTTTTAATGCTTTTTTAATATTACTGTTGTATTAAAAATGTAAATGTAAAAAATGTATGGATGTAAACTCATTAAGAGCATGTGATTTTTATAGACTCATAATTGCTAGAGTCTGCTTTCAAAGATTAGTAGGTAGTGACAGTTTATTCATTAAGAGAATACTTAGTGAGCTGTAGTTTGTATATAGTATATAGTTATTTGTAGTAAGAATTTTTTTTTTATTCATATTTATATCCCGCCCTTCTCCGGAGACTCAGGGCGGCTTACAATTATTTAGTGTATTCAGTTATAAGCCAGTACATTATACTAAATGGACAGTAAAAGCAAGTTAGTTTTCAAGCTTTCAAACAACAACATTTTACCACAAAAGAGTCAATCTCAGTTTTACTATACCCTCTGGAAAGTCATCAAATAATAATATGAACTTTAAAATTGATCAAGATTAATTTCACTGACAGTGTATCATAACATATTTCTCTTTGAAGACTCATTTGTTGAGCAGCAGAAGCAAAGAAAAGAAGAAAAATCAGTCTGCAAGAAGGCAATTAGATTTTTACCATTGATAAAATAGCAACATGTCTGATTTATTAAAGCATTCCCAAATAGCTGCAGCATAAGATTTGTTTGAAAAGTCCCTAAATTGCAAAGAAGTAAACTTAAAAATAATGTCTACCAAGTTATCAATAAATTTAGCATTCTAGTCATAATTTCTGTGAAATTTTCATTTAGTAATTTCCTGAATCCTAAAGCAAGAAAAGATCTATGTATTGCATGTATACTGCCTGCATAAAACCGTGTACTCTAATATTTATAATATAGTCTAGTATTTCCTTGCTTTCTCCACATTAAAAATTATTTTAAATCTAAACCATCCTTGTGCCTGAAAATAGTCACTGTTCAGGCTAATGTATTCTGCATTGAAAAATGTATTCGGCACAATTTAATGGTAGATTAATTTAAAATTGTATAATGTAGAGTCACTTAGAGGGGCAACTAAAAGTGACTTTTTCAGTTTTGCATTAACCAAATGTAGAATGTCTATTTTAATTAAATCTCTATAATAATATTCCAATAACACTTTAATCCAGTATCACATGTTGTGAATTTTATTGGGTTCTAGTGAACTAGAAAGTTTTTAATTCTTACATTTATACTCTCCCACCCAAAGACTGCTGAAGCAACCTACGATAAATTGGGATGCATACTACATGGTTTGACTTAAACTGGTTAGTTAATGTCTACAAAATTATTGGAAACTAAAGTATTATCATATGCATATTTCATTTTCATTTGCAAACAAGTATCTGGTCTCAAACATAGCTGGTTTGAGCTTAATATTTTGCTCTTGTTCCATTACGTTGACACGGAATATCCTTGAAGATGTTCAATTCAACCACCCTTACTACTGTTTAGTCTGCAGCAGAGTGCATTTGTTGAAATGGATGCCATATGTGTATTGTGTCACAGGACAGTTGCCTAGGATGAGAAATTGCAAGCCAATAATTCACTGTAACGTGATAGTGAATGAACTAGTTTTGTCTCTTTTAGCCTTGGATACTTCACTTACTTTACTTTTGTTGTTGGGTCTAATGGCTAAGGAAATATCATAGTAAGACAATGGTACAGAGAAATTATATGTATAGATGTAATCCCCACTAGAGGTATTAAAGACACTGAAAAAAAATCCCTACTAGTCAAAAGGGGGTCCTACCACTCAGCCATGTTTAGTATTCCCCTCTCAGACTCCAGCCCCCAAATTAAAAAGTCTTATTTTATCCATAATTTCCTTGACACTAAACTAAAATAAAACTCTAAAAATAAAATTTAAAAACTGAGCCACACACTTTGCAGAATTGAAGGCAAGAGTCACAGCAATGAATCTCCTGATTGAAAGGACAGGATGTAGAATAAAAGCAGATAGCTGTTGCGGAATAAACTTACTGACATAGGATACCCAGATTCTTGAGAGTTAAACAGGGATGCATTGCTATAAACATATATGCAGGTAGTCCTTGACTTACAACCTTTAATTCACAAAGGCACTGAAAAAAGTGGCTTATGACCATTTTTCGTACTTACAACCATTGCAACATTCTCATGGTCACATGATCAAAATTCAGGTGCTTTCCAATTGGCGTGTATTTATGATGGTTCCAGTTCCCGGGGCCACCATATGTAACCTTCTCAGCTGGCTTCTGACAAGCAAAGTCAAAGGGGGAAACCAGATTCGTTTAATGATAGCATGATGCCCTTAACAACTGCACTCATTCGCTTAACAACTGGGGGGGGGAGAAATCGTAAAATGGGGCACAAGTCACTTAACATCTGCCTTGCTTAAAAATGGAAATTTTGGCTCAACTGTGGTCGTAAGTTGAGGACAGTAATTTGTGAATGAGACCAAAACTACCGCCCCCCCAAAAAGACTATATGGAGACAAAAACAAAAAAACCCAACACAACTTGACTTGATCAGATTTTACACATTTGGTAGAATTTATTATCTCCCAAAACAATACCACTAAAGATCGGGAACTATTGCTCTACATTGGGGTGTCAAACTCATGTGGTCATGGTGGTGTCACATGACTTTTCCCCCCTTCACTAAAATTGGGTGTGGACATGGCCAGTGTGTGATGCATCCGGCCCATGGGCTGGGTTTGACAGTTCTGCTCTAGATATTCCCCCAGCAAGTGCTTATTTCTAGAATTATCTTACAAGCATACTTTTCTTTTTTAAGAGCATCTTGTAAACGACAGAATAGCAGCTGAGATTGCAGCTGACCCTCAAGATAAGCAGTGAATTTAGGGTTGCCAAATCCACTTGGTTCCTCTTTTCTGTGCCGATGTTATGCATACTCAGAAAATCTTTCTACAGATACATTCATACCAGGCAGACACATGGCAAATTGAACTAGAAAGCAAATGATTGTGAAAGTAATGTCCATATCTCCAACATGGGTTAAAGTTTATGCTGTCAGACATTTGCTGTTTTCCTCCCACACCCCCCAATTTCATTCTTCTATCACAATGTTTCTTTGCATGTGTTAGTTCTTCAAATGAACCGCTTTGGCCTGATATAACCATTTTGCAGTCACAAACCACAGATGACGCTTTTGCTCTTTCCAGAGAGGAATCATGTTTAGCCGGGTCAATGACGAAGTCAGCAGTTCATTAAAATGGGATGCTCTTTGCCAGGACCAGTTCTTATGAAAAGTAAAATATAAAAGTTGAAAAGGACTTGCCCTGCCCACTGCAATATCCACAAAAAGCTGGTGAATCTTAATCACGTTGAGAAGCAGATGAAATCACAACATATCTTCAACTAAGCGTTACTGACAGTTTAACATGGACTGTTGTGTAGACTTGGGTATTAAAGGATTCAGTGACAAGATCTAGCCTGCCAGCAAAACTTTGTTCTGCATTACAGACAGTGGTGAACTATGCAACCCACTCTAGCTAAAGAATTTTCAGGCTTTGCTTTTTTCAGTTTTCAGAAAATATGGTTCTTTTTCCCCTCCTTGCTCTTAGTTTACCACCAAAGTTAAGATTTGTTCAGTCAGCAAAAAATCCAATCACTTTTTTCTCTCTCGTGTAAATTGTATTTTTCCAAGAGTCCTTCCATATTTCTCCAAACAGTATGGCAGAGGTTTCAACTGACAGAGAGATAAACTTTAAAAAGGTTACCTTTGCTGGCTCACAGTCTCAGTTTAAACATCTTTTCTCTTAGAAGTGTCAATTGACACAGAGTCACTTTTCAGCCACATTCATGGCCAAAGGTTCAAAATATACTTCCAGAATATTGGTTTTTATGTACAAGCCCAGTCAAACTTTTCAGCGTACCATTTTTCTAATTTAAGCAGAACTGCAGTCCATTGACCAAAAGCTGCGGTTGTATATCACAGCACATAACATAATGTGCCTCTTTTAATCATGAATTAGATCCAGTCTTTTGTCTCCCATTCCATCAGGTGATACCCACAATGATGAACAAAACCAAACCCAGGAACTGATGAAATAATATCAGGCTTAGTACCTAGCTCTTACATATATTTTGACAGGATTCAAGTTATGGGTTTCCTGAAAAGCACTGAGTTTGTTTTGTTGGCAGTAATCCAATCTGGTGCATCATTTTCTACCATACCTGCCCTGGAATGTTGTTTTGTGTTTTTAATTGCAGTAAAGAAACAGCTTGTAGCCCACAGTTGGCAATATCTGTATTGTGAAGCTCATTGAAGGGGAGACAATATTTCCAACAAACTTGTGACAGAAGCTCAGGAAACACTGTCAATATTTTTTTCCATGGCGTTAGTTAATGCTAGGAAAATACAGCTGTCAATTCTCACATAACAGCTGAGATTTGGTAGTTTGTAATGAAATACAAGCTGTGTTAAATGGGAGGCATTTTAAAACTGTTGCTTCAAATACATGTTGCTAAAACAGTCAAGTCATAAGCTTCATATGCTTAATAGACTGTTTACAGACTTGCATACCAGAAGTCCAAATTAATGGGAATATATACTGAAACAAAAGAATGCCTGATATTCTTTTGATGTGAACTATATGTGGGCTTTCCCTTTAGAGCAGTTAAGGTTTTTTTTCCCCTCTTGCTGAAGATTAATGATAAACTTTAGAACGTTTTTCTTCACATTTGCCACGCAAACATAGCCTTTGCAGAAATGCGTATGGAAAATGAATGTGTATTCTGTGTTGTGATTCAATTATTTATCTTTACATCCCATAAAGTTTTCAAAGTGCTAAGCAATGCCACCTTATCACCAGCATTCTCTTCCTGACTTCTATATTGGGTAATTCAATTACAGGACAAAAATTAAAAGTATTTTAAGTTTTCATTAGAGTCTCTTTGGAAATGCATTTGTTAGTATGTGGGGTATAAAATTATTTTTTAGCTAGCAGAAACCTTTTTTTGGTATGCATTCAATTTCAGCTGGACTCAACTTGACCTTGCAAGGGTTTGCATACCATTCCTATTTTCTCAGTAGAGCTTGTTCAAATAGAAGCCAGGTTACATTATAAAACAAGAGAGAGAGGGAGAGGGAGGGAGAGAGGGAAGGAGAGGGGGAGAGGGAGGGAGAGAGAGAAAGAGAGAGAGACTCTAGAAAAAGTGCAGAGAAGAGCACCAGAGATGATTAGGAGACTGGAAACTAAAACATCAGGATTTGGGTATGTAATGAAATGAAAGACTGGGGCAGGGGTGGGATTCAATTTTTTTTAACAACCGGTTCTGTGGGCATGGCTTAGTTGTGGGTGTGGCTTGGTGGTCATGTGACTGGGTGGACGTGGCTTGGTGGTCATGTTATTGGCTGGGCGTGGCCAACTCAATATCACTCACATCGAGGCACGCATCTCCTCGCCTGGCCTCTCGTGACTGTGGGGATGCTGCAACAGTTGTAAGTGTGAAAAATGGTCATAAGTCACTTTTTTTGTACCAGGGAAAAAACCCAAGAGAAGTTCCTGAGACAGGAAGTCTAGTCCTGCCAAGAATGTAATAAGGGTTAATGGAGAGGCAGTTTCTATAAGCAACACCAGAATGTTTCCTTCCTGCCTTCCTTACAGGATTAGGCCAGTAATTTCCTCTAACAACCGGTTCTCCGAACTGCTTAGAATGTTAACAACCGGTTCTAGAGAATAGGTACGAACTGGTAGAATCCCACCCCTGGACTGGGGGGATATGACAGCAGTGTTCCAATATCTAAGGTGCTGCCACAAGAAGAGGCGGTGTCTAGCCATTGATAAAACATACTCCATATCTTAAAAAACTGTTTTTCTTCTTGATCTCTAATTTCAAATGTTAATCTACTCATTTCGGCACATTTGGTAATATATGGATATGATGGAGATAAATATAATTGTTGAATGGGAATATAATATAGAGACTATAAATATTGTAGAGAGTTGATAATAATAATGTTGGGTAATAGAGGAGACGGTTTAGGTAATGTATGAATTAAAATGTATAAGTTTTTTGAGATTTCTTCAAATAGATAATAGGCGGTTGTATTTTTTGTTTGTTCTGTATATTTCTTTTTCTTTTCTTCCGCAATGGAGAGTATTGATGGTAAGGGGATGGCACCGAGATTCGTAACCGACCGACACACTTGAATTTGATGTTGGTTTATGTTTTTTATGTTGTTTGTCTTGTTTGTCTTGAAAAAAATAATAAATTTTTTTTTTAAAAAAGAAGAGCCGGTGTCAACCCTGTTCTCCAAAACACCTGAAAGCAGAACAAGAAGTAATGGATGGAAACTAATCAAGGAGAGAACCAATGTAGAATTAAGGAGAAATTTCCTGGCAATTAGAACAATTAATCAGTGGAACTACTTGCCTTCAGAAGGTGTGGCTGCTCCATCCCTGGAGATTTTTAAGAAGAGATTGGATAACCATTTGTCTGAATGTGTATAGGGTCTTCGGCTTGATTAGGGGATTGGACTAGATTAGAAGACATCCAAGGTCCCTTCCAAGTTTGTTGTTCTGTTACGTTTCTGTTAACCAATAATACAATATACCTCAAAATGAAGGAGAATTAAATGCTAAAATATATGAGTAAAGTGGATGATTTTGAAAGGAGTTGTGCAAAGAAAGTTGTGAGTGTGTCTATTTGTTCATAATACTTGCATCTTGCTCTTGTTATGAAAAAAATTGGGATAAAAGACCACTAATTGTTGTAGAACAGAACCTACTGAGACAGAGATTTTCATAAGCAAGCAGTTAAAATGTCATGGCTTAAACTCTATTTCCATTTTCCTGAAAGTAGAACCTTTTTGATTCAACCATACTTACAATCAACATGCCATTTTAAAGTCAATTCTTCAAGATGAATTCAATTCTGGCGGACTCCATGAACTTGGACTTGTTTGGGCATAGTACCAAAATAACTTTCCTTTGGCTTGTTCTGAGACCTTTTTTTAAAACTGATGAACTGGAATTGATGGCATTGCTGGTGGTTCCCCTCCACCCGTTTTGACTCCATAGAGATAAAGATGATTATCTACACGGAAAGAAGAAAAATCCATCACCAAGGCAATGAATTTCCATCATCTTCTTTTAATGACCCCATAATCCTTTGCAGGGTGGAGTCTGGGAAACTGAATGGAGCTAGCAGAGTGAATTTCCATGTATCGTACAATTTACCATAGAGTATGTTTATATTCCTCAAAGACCACAGACAACTATACCCAGCCATCATGCATGTAGATTTGTAGAGTTCTGATCATCTACATTTTGCACTAGAGCAAGGATGAGGCATCTGTCTTCCATGGGATACACCCAGCCCTACTAGGTCAAATTTACTGACTAAATACTGAAAAAATTAAGCAGCATTTATTGGAGGAGGGTGTTGTTTATGATTTTGCAGCAAACAAACATGGCGATAATAAGCATTATATGTTAAGATTGCAGTTATACTTTCAACCTGTCCATTTGATTTTTTAAAATATTCTACAAAAGCAAAACTGAAGGTTAGGGAGTGGGACACAGAGAGAGGCTTTGTTTATCTATTCATGTATTTTGCTATCAGATGCCAGATTTAATAGAAAGTTGTTATCTAGGAATTAAAGCATAAAATTCCTGAATTTTGGATGATGGAATACTTGGATGTATTAGTAGATGTCCATGTGAAATACTAATTTAAGAAAAAAAAAATTTCAGCATTTTTTATTACAATTCTATCCAGTGCAATAAAACTGAAACCCAAGTATATTCGTAATTTGAAAACTCCTATTTTCTTTCTCTTTAAAGATTGATTAAATTGATTTTTTTTTGTTAAACATACTGTACTTCAGGCTCATTTTGCTTTGTAATTAAGAAAAAAAGCCAGAAACATCATTTGGACATTAAACATTTAATAGATATATTTTTTCTAGCTTTATGCATTAGCACAAGACAGCCTATTAATGAAATAAGTCTTCCTTCAGGGTCAATTTAGATGGGCTGCAATCTTCTACAAATATATTGTAAATGAGGATAATTTAATGGTCTTAAAAGTAACTGAAAAAAAGACTGGCTTAACTCCCTTGACAACACCACTGAAAAAGGAGGTGGGGTTGGACATGACTAGCCCACTCTTCATAATTAGCAAATATTTAAGTTTGATCCTGCTGAATTACATAATTGCAAATATTATCTTCTTGCTTAGGTCGGTCTCAGCCTTTCTGACCTTAAAGGTTAATTCAGACTGAGAGAAAGCTGAGATTTGCATTAGAAAGTCAATAAAACTATCGCTAGGTTTTAACTTCCAAAGCCAGGGATTACAATGACTTCAAATGCTGAAACAAGGAAAGGCTGTAATCATACAAACTATGAGTATAATGATCTACAGTTCTGCAACAACTGGTAAAGAGTAAAAGCGTGTCTTAGCATATCTTAAAAATCAGAAATAGTATTGCATAACTTTTGGGGGGGATTAGAATCAGTGCATCTAATGCAGTGAACTCTAATCCATGAAAATTTGTGCACCATTGTGTAGAAATTACAATAGCCTTAGGCAGCTTTTAGCTCCCTGCTTACCATAAAGAATGGGATTTAACATGCAATAGTATTAAATTATTATCTTTAGGTGTAGGTAGCCTTTTCTGTGAATCCAGCCACTTAGGGCTTAGTCAGCAAACTCAACAAACCATGACTCAACATAAGGGTTGCACCCAACCACTGAATGGATGCCAAAATTGTTGGATTTCACATATTTGGCTTGTTTCTGAGAAACATATTCTTACTAAGGATCTTTCTCATTTTTTAGAATATGTGGATGTCTTAATTATTATAATGTTATTGTTTTAATATTTGCACCTCTGTTTTTATTATGCAAGTTGGGAAGATGGGTGGCATATCAATTTAAACAAATAAATGAATCTCTTTGTTTGCTGAATGTGGCTAAGACATAAATTACCAGCACTTCTTTAGCCTACTAATGCTGGCCAGAAGATTTGGCTGCCTGTGTTTCAATAGCAATTTTGATACCAGATGCATTACTTTGCTACGTATTTTATTTTAGACATTTTCTGCTCTTCAGCACAGCCGCTGGATCCTTTTAGCGAAAAGAAAAAATGTCTGTGTTCATACATGAATGTGAATTTTGGGATAAGATTCTAGCTTGTGTAACAAGACCATGATTTTCAAAGTTTTTTTTTAAGATAAAAGTTATATGACATGTTCACATTGGGATGGATTCCATTGGAAAAGTGAGCAATTCTAATCAAGAGTCCCTATGAAGCTTTATTGTGGCATTATTTTCCTTGTAGCCATGATTAATCAAGAGCATCTTTAAAGGAGGCTGATACACTGCCCACATTGTTCCCCTCACTTGAACTACTTAAAAGTGTAAACCTCTGAGCCTCACTTGAGGCACTTTGTGCTTCCCTCTGTTTTATGGCACAACCTTAGATACAATAATGCAAGAAGGTCAAGACATCATGTAGGCTTTGGCATTAGACAGCAGAACGCTAATTAGTTTTGGAGACAATGGTGTTTTGTGTACCCATTCTAATATTTTGGTGGTTAAGTTGTGCTTGAAGATGAAGATTTCCCAAAGGAGACAAAGGGTCTTCTATTCCCTTGTTCTCCTTTCTCTGTGATACTTTAAAATGCCTATGAGAGGCTGTGATGTCCTTTTTTTTTAATGTGAAGTATCGGATTGCTCAGAAGCCATTCCATCACTAATATAAAAAAAATTAAGATACAAAAGTGATCTAGCTGGGTATCAAGCTGACATGCTTGATTAGAAACAGGAAAAGTAGTTTGTTATGTATGCTTACCCCACTTCGATGTGTTTAATTATTTGTTGTTTTGTTTATGTTTATTAAAGTTGCCCAATTCCCACTGATTTTGTACAAGGTTCATTCTACAATTGAATGGTTCCTATGGCCTTCTAGATGCTTTGAACGTTCGCTTCTATGACTCCCAGACATTCCGCATCTAAGGTAAAAGCCTCCTATCCCTTACTCACAGGCAAATTATCAAGAGGTTTAGGGTAATCCTGCAATTTACAGGGCCACAGAGTAGTTTGTTTAAAAAAAATACAAGAGGTGAATTCCTAGAAATGTTCCAGTAGTAGTTCAGCAGTGCAGAATATTAATAGATTAAAAGGGAAAGGGGTGGGAGGATTTTAAAAAATGGATCATCAGAAGAGACACAATGATAGTAAAGAGAACAATTTCATTTTCTGGCATTAAGAAAATTGGGATTGTTTACAACTTTTTCCAACTGTGAGCACTGCTTCTTGTACTAGTCAGCTTTCTCATAACAGGATTCAACTGCGACATGAATGAAACTGTGCTAGCAACAATGCTTATGTGGTAACCTACAAGAGATCCATACTATATGGACTGGGCAAGATTACATTTCTTTGTAGGGATCAGTGCTGAGGACATAGTCTGCAAAAGGCCAGATCTTAGTCAGGGAGTTTGGGGAGGAAAAACAGAGCAGCAATGGGAGGGAAATCTAGATCCATTTTTATGTTCTCACAACTGCTAATTTCATATTTGGTACCCTTTTGTATCCAGGCAATGGATAAAAAACACGCAGCTGTACTTTTAAAAACTTACCACGCGATAATGGCAACTTTGTGAAGCAACTGTCTGTGAGCTTCCGCTGAAATAAAGAGTCATTGTCAACTTTCTAAAATTAAGTCGGAGTTGAATAATTTTCTCTGCGGAAAGAATTATACTCAAAAGGCTCCAGGACTGAAAGGCTGTGCCCTTGGGATTGCCAGCTTGTCCAAAGAAGAAGACACATTGATGATTTCTGTATATACGTGTCCATCCCTCCACTCATTCCTTCTAGTTGTAGGCCACCAAAATAAAGACTTACAGGAATTTACAGCAATCCAATAAAAACACGCAACTAATTAAAATGTCCATGGGAAGCATCATTGAAATCAAAATCAAGGCTTCCCCTATCATGCAACACATGCTACTTTGACTTCAAATGCTTTCATCTGCTAGGCCCTCATGGTCTAACAGCAATGCCATTCCTACTATGAACTTTCTCATTTATGTCAAACAGATGCCATTTTGAAAACCCCCATTTCTATTAAAACTTTTAATGGGGAATATTTGTAACTCAGAGTCGAAATGAGGGATCCTTGTTGCTCTCTGAGCTTGGTTGTTTTCTCACAGACATTTCATTACCCAAACTAGGTAACATCATGCTAGCACTGATAATGTTACTAGTTTGATAATGAAATGTCTGCAAGAAAACAAACAAGCTCAGAGGACCCCTCAAAACAACCTTTTGTTGTACGTACTATGTGTCTTCCAGGCTATAGAATTCAGTCTTTAAGAAGGTGTTTTACATATTGCTCAGTATTTAAGAAAACAGCACCCCCTAAGGAAACAAACAACTCTTTCACCATTATTAGTTGCTTTTATTTCAATTTTACTTATACTAATTTTATTTTATTTTTCTTGGTTTAAACTGTATTGCTTTTATTCAGGTGCTTTATCATTTGTATTTTTAATTGCTGCTAGGCAGCCTAGACTATTGTATAACAGAAAGCCAAGATATAAATTGAATACATAATAAATATTGTTGCTTACCTGCATAGAAAGCATACCTTACTTACACTACAGCACGGTTGGGCAAGAAGTGAAATATTGCAATTTGCAGCTACTAAATCATAGTAAAGAGAAGGCAGCCTTGTTTGAGGATAATGTCAGATTAAGACAGGAAATAGTTTGGAAATGCAGTGAAATTAGGCTGATTAGAGTGTGAGATGAAATTGAAGAGTTAATTCATGTGAATATTAAAGAATGGAGAAAATTCAAAAGCTAAAATAGAGACCAAATGTTTATAGTGGATGGGAATATTCTATCTGAAATGAAGTTCTGAGTCAGAGACTAATTTACATCCTAAAAATCACATTGCCACAAGATATAGACATCAAATAATATAAAATAAATGCAATCCATAAGAATTTATAGGAAAATTTTAAAGCTTCAAAAAAAAATAAACCACCAATAAGAGATATGGAGGAAACCATACCAATAAATCATAAATACTGAATTCACAGGACCTGTAAAAATCAAATATAGACCTGAACCAAGAATATTTTAAATTCAAAACTGATTGTATTGACTCCTTTAGGGACCCCACATTTTACCAAAAAGAATCTACATGAAATTACTGAATTAAAGAAGTAAACCAGCAATTCCTATTCTAATTATTAAAAAAGATAGAAAGTTTCACATCTCTGACTGATCAAAAGAATCCAAGGAAAAATGATACAGCCAAAATAGTTATGGTATCACAATTACCACATTGGAAATAAAGACAGGTATTCTTGGACAACCCCTACTACTACTTTAAAAATCCAGTTTAGATCTACTATCAGAGATATCCATAGTATCTGTCAGCTCTAAAATAACAATATTATTAAAAAAAATAAAAGCAGGGAGAAAATTGAATAATGGAATTACTAGGTATGTTTAACTGATATGGTGGTAGGCATTTGGAGAGAGTTTTGAAAGGTTGAAAATAAGCATTGAAGGATTATGAATTAATGTGAAATATATGCATTGAGAGATATGATTGATACTATTAATTTTGCCTATACTAAAATGTATGATATATTGATGCCACACTATTAATGTATTGTTGTGCATATGCAGATTGAAATAAAAAAAAATTTTGGAAAAAATAAATAAATAAAATAACCAATATTTTCATCAAAATGATAAAAACAGTGTTGTCTTGTGACACAAGATCTGCCCTTTCATATGTGGGTGTCGTGTCACAAAAGAGTGGAGGTTGTGGTTTGACAGCACATTGCTTTTGAAATAGCCATAGTACATACTAACAAAGTGAAGCTTTAATACTTCTAGTTCATGAATGAAGGCAAATGTACATGTTTGGGATAGGAATAATTTTGCAGGATCCAATCTGGGTTGGTCACCAGAATCAGAGGTTTAGTCTTCCAAGTACAAGTCCGAAAGCTCAGAAGACAAAACCTCTAGTCCTGGTGACCAACCCAGATTGGATCCTGCTACTAATTCAATTATATCAATATTGTGTGTGCTGTTATGTGTGTCTGAAAATACGTTGTAAAAGAAAACAGATTCCATATGGAAGCACAAAGGAGTCTCTTATATGAGGAAAGATTCTTTCTGTTGCAATAAAGACTTTCCCAGCTCCCCAACAATGCCCATTAGTTAGATCTAGGTACTATTTTTGATCTGCAAAAAAACTGGCAACCACTAGAGGGCAGCAAAGAGACATTTTAAACTCTCGCTATTTCCTGCCACCTAGCAGCCATCCCAATGTTTGCAGCTCAGATATGATAGCCCTCCTTCAAGCATAATAAAATTCCCAAGAAATGCAATGCATCTTATTTCCCTGTTACCCTTGCAACAGTCCAGATAGAAACCTAGATTTCTCAAGTCAACACTTCAGATGGCGTTAAGAATTCAGCAGTAGCCACCTCTGAGTAATATTCTTGCTAGGACTGTCATCCTGCATTACTGCAAATGTCAAGGAACAGAATGTAGAGGGTCTTGGATGGCATCTCATGCTGTAACAGATCTTTGGAAATTGCTTTTCCCCCTTCTTTCTCCAGTTTACATTTCCTTTTTGTTTTTATCCATTGTATGTTTTAGGGAGCAATATAATAGATCATTTGGAAAGAAGGTGGCTTGTAGTACATCACGATGCAGTAAGCGTCTTGTTGGCTACACTCAATATTTTTAATTACTTGCCTTTATTATTGGTGAGACAAAATGTAGAGTCAAGTTTCAAATAATACCTTTTATTGGTTAAAGCTGAAATATTGACAGTCAGGCTTTAGGGATACAGAAAACTCCTCTGCAGGTCAGAATGGGATTGATTCTGGGGGTAAAAAAACCTATATTCACGAAGCTTCATTGTCAATATTCTATACTGAGTCCAATAACGGTAGTCTTTCAAACTTGGCTCTGAAATTCATCTATAAAGAAAATATTTGAGCTTCCAATGGCATCATGCTTATGACTTGTATCGGATGCCTAATTTGTTACATGACATCACATATTTGAAATTTACCTTCCTAATAAAAGTAAATTACCAGCATGTCAAGGTTAACCATTGTATCTATTTAAATGAGTAAAACTGGTCCAATTCCATGTGAAGTACAGTAACCAAAATGCGAGATTCTTTTGCCAAATTATAACTTAGTTAAACTTATAGTTAAATGTTTCACTTTGAGAATAAATGGACATGATAAAAGGTGCACTTTGTCCTTATGCAACAGAACTCTAGATCTATTTAGTAATGAAACATCATTCAGTACTTTATAGTGCATAATTAAAAATGTCAGGTGGGATTTAAGTCTGTCAGTGCAATATAAATTCCTCTCTTTCTCCCCCTTCCCCCTCTCTTTCTTTCTCCTGATAGCTGCTTTCCAAATATACTCAAAATCTGATTTAGTGGACAACATGAAAGACATATGGAGATTATTCAATTGACAGAAATTACTTCCACTTATGGAAACATATAATCGATTCCACCTTTTGGATGTAACTGGATAAACTGAATAGAAGAAACTAGAAAAAAAATCCTACAACAATTACTGATAGGCAAAAGTAATTCAGAATTGCATTTTTCCCACTTATATGAACATCCATCCAAGAAGGTAAATTACATCGATTTTTTTTTCAGAACCCTAGCCATGATCAAATCCATCTACTTTTAAAAATATCCTCAAAATATATGGAAGTATAATCAGTTCCTAATTCACTGTTTCCCTTTATGTTTGGCTAGCAGTGCTCAAGACTCTCTGAAAAATGCTTTTGCTCTGATTATTTTCCACTTGCCATCATTTCATGGAAGAAGTTGTAGATTGTGCACTCAGCTTTAGGTATAAGGTGCAAATTCCTGCAAGATCTTATCATTAAAAGAAAGATCAAATGCAAATAATATCTATTCAGACAGTAAAGAGAAAAAAATAGAATGTATGTGAATTGATAAATTCTGTCCCCAATGTTGTATTTGTTCAGAGAATGGTGATGAATGTCCTTATCATTTGCACTTCTCATTTTCATATGACTTGACCAAACCTCAAAAATATAACAAGCCTATTTAATGGAGAGACAATTTGCACATATATTTTCAAAAGCGATGCAATAGCACTTCGTGACTCACTCCTCAGTAGGCACAAAATTTAGAATAACTCTGTTTATCTGCGCAAACTTTCCTTAGCCTGTTGTAACTCCAAAGGTCTTTACAGTTACAGATGGGTGTTTGGTAGAATATCCCAAGTAAAGTAGACAAAGACTTATTTTTTCTTCCTGCCTACAAAGGACTTCAAATCTTTATTATTCAGCACAGCTGCCTAGAATAGACCACACTGGTGCTTTTGTGTGGTGATAAAAACTGAGTGGGAGTGAATACCATTACCCCTTAAAACATAATTATCTTATTCTTTTGATTTTTCTGCACACTGTAATCTAGTTGTGGCCATATTTGGAACATATCCGGCTTGGTCTAGAAGGAATAATTGATATCATTTAAATCATAATTAGCCTCGCAATGATGGGATGTAAAGCAATGAAGAAAACACTAAAATGTTGGCATGGGGGATTGTGACAAAGGGCTTTTTAAATGTGAAGAAGCATTTTTATGGCTTGAGTCATGTCTGAAGGTCTCCATTTTCCAGAATTCTTCTACTTCTGGGTAGATGTTATGTATCTGTCTTTGACAATTGAACCCAACTGACAGAATGGCTGTGAGTGGGCGCCTCTCTGCATCCAGAGGTTTATCATCTTTGGTCTTAGGCACTACCTCAGATAGACCTGGCGTGTAACCTGGGGGGTCCTCTTGGACTCATGGCTCCTGCTTGAAAAGCAGGTGGCAGCCGTGACAAGGATGGCATCTGCTCAACTTCATGTTGTGTGTCAGATATGCCCTTTTCTGGATAGTCATGCTCTCTGGTTAGCCTTTTGTGCCCTGGTCATGTTTTATCAGCCTATTGCAATGCGCTCTATATGGGGCTACCCTTGAAAAATATCTGGAAACTTCAGCTGGTGCAGAATGCAGCTGCATGAGTCACATTGGGTGCCCAAAGAAGGGCTCACATAACACCTTTGCTCCGCAAACTGCACTGGGTACCATTTTGTTTATGGGTCCAATTCAAGGTGTTGGCTGTGGCCTATAAATCCCTAGATGGCATAGGGCCAGGCTACTTAAGAATCATCTTCAGCCCATCCCATCAGCCCATCTCACCTGGCCAGGCAGGGGAGGTATATTGCAGACCTTCAGTTAAAGAATTCTGACTGGCGGGATCTAGAAAGAGAGCTTTCTCTGCTGTTACCCCCGTTCTGCAGAATACTGCAGAACACTCTTTGCCAGAAGGTAAGGCAGCCCGCCCCACTCCAAAGAAGAGTTATAACATGGCTCTGTGGCCTCACATGGAGAACCCAGAAGGGCACACAGCCATGGGATTAGTTGGTGCCCTGAGAGCCTTCCCTTTGCCTTTTCCACTAATTTTTAATAAGGTTCAGTCATCCTTGCCTCCTTTTAAATTCTATTTTTTTAATTCTTATAAACCTTTTTATGACCCTGTAATCCCTTAATTTGAGGTAGAGTCGGGGTGAGTGGATGAAGCTCAGCATTTACTGGCTGGATGCTCTTTCTGATGCCACACAGAGTTAATTCTTATATACTGTTTTTATATTCTAATATTTTATTGTACGCTGTCCAGAATCCCTCTTGGAGAGAGATGGGCAACTCAAAAATGTGAAAAATAAATAAATAAACCCTCACATTTCTTAGCCTTTTTCCATGTTCGGGTGCATATTTCTAGCCATTGTTTTCTATTACCAGAGAAATATAATTTAAGTACAGTGGTTGTTTTAATTACGATCATAACTTAAAATCATAACCATAATTAGGAGCGTATCATGTGCCAATATATTAGTTTATTTTTAATTGAAGGAGTATACGTGCATAAACTTTTGATGTTTGAGTCCATTAGCCTTCTGCCAGATGATTATCTGTTAGAGAAATAAAGTTAAATTATTGACTGTTTTATTTTGGGGGGGTAAAAACTCTTAATTTTACACGCTCTTTCTTTTAAAAAATAGAGCATCACTGCAAACATTAAGAAAACAAATGAGCTGGAGTTAATAGAACTATAACATTAGTTACTGAACAAGAAATAATATCAAATGTCATTGGACAAAACTCAAATTGGCAATAAGAAAGTGCAATATAAAAATGCAAATTGACAGTAACCAGTTCAACTTCTGTGCCAAGGGAATATTTGTGAGAAGTTTGTAACCTACATATCGGAAAGAAGATGCTTCCTTTACTCCCATCCAAAATAATGTGTTTTACTTAATCTTAGCAATTTTCCCTAGCCTGAAACTCTTCAGAGATGTGTTAGGAACACCAATTTCCCCTGAATTCCCAAAAGATTTGGAGAACACCTGTTTGGAAAACAATGTCTTCAAATATTGATCTTGACTGTTCAATAGTTAGCAACATGATACAGGTAGTCCTTGACTTACGATAATAATTGAGTCCAAAATTTCCACTGCTAAAGAAGGGTGGGGTGTGTGTGAATGTATGTGTATGTCTCATGCATACCTATATGAGTGTATAAGTGGATTGGTCTGAAAAACACCTTCATTTTTTTGTCCCCAGCCCTCAATCATCTTACCTTAGCCAGTTTGTGTCCACCTATTTATCAATGCCAGCTCTATTCATGCTTCAAGGAAGGCCCATCCAGCAGCATCTGGGAGGAATTTCAAAGTGGCCAATACTATGGTGCTAATCTAGAAGTCCTTCTCTTGTCTACATGTGGTGCAGCATACCCCCAAAGAAGAAAGGCTTGTAACATGGCACTTGCATGCGGCTTTCAATGTTGGCTCCATCACACCACTCAAAGGCAAATGTGGCTTAGGCTAGGACATTTACCCTTCATTTTCTCTCTCTCTTGAATATTTATAAACATGTGTTTCCAACAGCTTTTTGCATAAAGTGGTTAATAATAAATTACCTATCTGACAGAAGAGAATATTTGTAGCTCAGTGTTGAACTGTGGGATCTTTGGTGCTTTTTGGGCTTGGTTATTTTCTTTCAGATGTTTCATTATCCAGCTAGGTAATATCATCAGTACTAGAAAGGAGTGCATCTTGTGTATACAAAGGGGCTTGTTTTGTCAGTGTTGATGGGAGAGTTCTTGGTGGTTCCTTGATTAAAGATATTTTTAAAAATTAATCATGATAAATATCTTCCTGGTCATCCACAGTTATATACTACTCTTAATTTAAACCACTGTGAGCTGAAATAACCACTTCATAGTATGTTAGACCATTATATTCCTAGGTACAATTACCCCAGCGCAAGACATCCTAAGGTTTTCTTGTTGTTGTTGAGTCATTAAACTGTGTCCGACTATTTGTGACTCTATGGACTATACCATGCCAGGCCCTCACTGTCCTTCACTGTCTCCCAGAGTTTGCCTAACTTCATGTTCATTACGTCAATGACACTATCTAACCATCTCATCCTCTGTTGTCCCCTTCTCCTTTGCCTTCAATCTTTCCCTACATCAGGGTCATTTTCAATGAATCCTCTCTTCTCATTTGGGCTTCAGCTTCAGTATCTAGGTAACCAGCTAGAAGACTGCAGTTTAAATAATGATGTTTTCTAAAGAGGAACACCCCTTCTTTTCTTTACTTCATGACTAACAACAAAGAACAAGCCAAAGACAAAGAACGGAGAGCATGTCAGATAGGGAATTAAATTGGCTGGGCCACCGTATCGAAAAAGTGAGGTCTCAAAAAATAAGATTACACCATTGTGAAAGTATCAGCTCCACCCCCAAAATGAGGCAAGCAGACTCGTGTATCTGAAAACACTGTTGTTTTTTTGTGAAGAAACAAGTAGCCTTTGGTCACACCATTGGGGCAGATGAGATTTGTAATCCTGGACAGTTGAACATCTGGAAGAAACATCTTGCAGTGAAAAAAACCAGTGGGAAAAATGGTAAGAAATAGCCTATATTTCTAGTGACTATGATGCTAAGCATGAAGTGGTTAAGATTACTCTCATATTGTTTTCCATTTTACTGCCGAAAATTGCTTTTCCCAGAATAATTCCATTTTACTGGGGAAAATAGCTTCTTCCCAAATAATATCATTTGATCCATGATCATCCTTACCCATTCTTAGCTGGTTCTTACCTATTTTCAGCTAGTGGTTCATATGCAATCTGATCAAGATCTATTCAGAATGTTAATGTTCCTAAAATTCAGTGAGGTTTATCTCCAGGTAAATGAATATAGGATTTCAGCTTATATCTAAAAAATATTATTATATTTTATTTTCTGATAATTTTATCAAGATCTGTCCCTGTCTAAATTTGGCCATCACTTTTTTTGGAGTGGGGGAGTCCATGTCTCAGGCACAATAATAGCAATATTTGCAAGAATGAACAAATATTGGTTGACAACATGCCTTGGAAATAAAAGGTTTCAGGCTGAACATGCAGTTCAGGAGTTAGGACACACCCATCTAGTTTAAGCTTGTCCTACTGTAGATGTAGTCCTCATTTAGTGACTGTCTCAGACAGCAACTGTTTGGAGTTACGACCACATTGAAAAAAATAACTTGGCAACTAATCCTTGCTTTTGTGATCTTTGCACACTTGTAAAAGCTGCAGTAAGCTCATAAATACAGTCACAGTTTCACTTAGCAACCACTTCACTTAAAGACTGAAATGCCATCCCAACTGGGGTCTACCTGTATTTTGGGTAGAAATCCACACAATTGTTAACATGGCTTTAGACTGATTTCTACAAGTCAGAGAATTTGGAGAGGATACCACTAAAACCAATAGCCACCTGTGAGTGATGGAGTGCATGTCTGTGTGATACAGACAGGCATTATTTCTGGAAGTTAGGGATGAAAACATATAAAACTGATAGCTACCTGAAAAAGAGCTCTTGGGTAGAGAAGGAACTGCCGTTTGTGAGAGTGTCCAAGCTGTGAGAGAAGTTTTGACTGGAGAGAGAAAAAGTAGAAAAAAAAACAGAAATCACAAAACTTACGAAAGGGAAGTATCTCAAAATTCAGAAGATATTTTCAAAAGAAAGAGAGTGAAGTCCTGAACTAAGGTAGGGAGCCTCTTGTTGGGGATTTGTTTGTGTTGAGGGCAAGACTGGAGCACAAAAGCTGTCATCAGAAATCCAGCAGAATGAAAGATTCAGAAGCTGCCCTGAGTGTGAAGATCAGAGCAGGGAGAACTTTGTGGTTTCCTCAACTCACTGTTAAGCAGAGTTCATTAAGAATTGGTGGTAGCTGCCAGGGCCCTAGAAATTGGAAGCTGGAAAGCAGCAATGTAGAATTCATGAAGAGACAGAATCAGAAGAAGGAGACCAGCAAAAGAGTTCCTCAATTCACTCAGAAGACAGTTTCCACTGAGAGACAGGAGATGGGTAAAGTCTGAGAGGGAAGAAGGTGTTGTCAACAGAAGACTAATAATCTTTTGTCTTTATGTTGAGCCATCAACTTCAGACCCAGACACTCCAAGACAGAAGCTGAAAGAAGCAGAACAAATGTTCCTGGGGAAAGAGGGAGAGAGAGAAGAAAAGAGTTAATAAAAGTAATAAAAATCTAAGAACTGCAAGCAATAAAGGAATTAAAAAAATGGTAACAAAGGCAAATAATTAGGGAGGGGCGAGATCAGAAAGGATGTTATGAAGAACTTAACATTCAGGTGGAGCCAGATATTAAGTGCAGAGAAAGAGTCAATGATTGGGGGAAAGCAGTATTTTTAATTATAGGCATTAGGTTAAAATAAGTAATAAATAAAGTAAACAATTGAAGGAGAAGCTTTTTAAATGATGCAAATAAAAATTGAGCCTTTTACTATGCGAACTTCCAGTATATTTGGTATATCATTGTACAGTAAAGCACTTTTGTTAATAAAGGTTGATCCTTCATATCTTAAGTAAGAAGTTCTTCTACCCATGACAATTTTATTATAACAATCCTATAAGGTAGATTAGACTAGTAACAGGCTGTGCCCTGTCTTTTGTGTACAGATGAGTTCATATTAAATATTATTCTGAACTATACACAGGCCATACAGCTGGTGCTGCATAGTAGAACCATGTTATTCCCTAGCAGAGAGAGATAAATTGAATACATAGGGTGTTTCTAACCCTTTAGGATGAAAATTTGGGGAACACTTGAGCTTGCAAATGCATTAAATGGCTGCAAAGGAAGACATAAGCAGTTGTGAATCATCAATTGATCTGACTTGCCAAGACCAACTATCCCTTCCCCCATACCAAAGGTGTCAAACTGGCATTGTCACATCGTCATCAAATAATGTATCGGGACTTTTTCCCCCTTCACTAAACTGGGAGTGGGCATGGCTAGCGCATGACACATCTGGCCCGCGGACCACAAGTTTGACAGCCCTGTCCCATACCAAAGCCAGATACTCCCTATTAGTCTTTCTCTGAACATTCAGACAGTCTTCAGAGCCTATGGAACCCATTTAGAAAGAGGTAATAAGGAACTTCTGCTGGATTCTTGTGCACATAGAATTTCATTCTATGTGTCCAAATTATCTTGGATCCAATCCACCTCTTATTTATTTTGTGAACTTCCATATTAATCCTAATCAATGATGCATACTTAAGCAATGCATATATTTGAATCCAGTGCTATCGTTCATCAGTATCTCAAAATATAGAGCAAACTGGCCTACTTGTGAATGAAATGCAAAAACAAAAAGGAATGGAAATTACTGTCAGATTTTTTTTAAGAAAAAAAAAGAGGCAATTTGTAGCTGAAAGGTCAGAGGCAGTGAAATTAATCCTGTGTGAAAACTGGCTTCCCCGTTCCTGAGAGATCTCTATGATACCTCAGGACCGTAGGATTGCTCAAACCATCATTGGTAATAAGGTTAATGTTGGCCGGTCCTACTTAACTTATCAAGAATTATATGAGAGGAATGGTCAGAGAGCAAAAGGCAGTTAACAGGAATATGCTAGAGCTGATTCTCCCTTGCAGCAAGGAATATTAATTGTAATCAAGGCACCTCTAGCTGAACAGAGAGCAGATGAAATCAAGGAATATTGGAAAGCAGTTGCCTCCTTATTAAAGGGCCAAGTCACCTCAGACTACTACCATAGACAAGCTATTTGGCTACCTCCTTTCTCATCACAACCACTGTGTCTTCACTGCAGTTCTTCTCAAATCCAAAGTTGCTTGGATCATTTTTAGTCAAGCTACCATAAACTTCCAAAGGACCAAGAATTGAACTGTCACAAAGAATACTTCACAAATCATGAATTGTTTCATAGGGGGTAATATAATTTACGAAACAAATAAAAAATAGGGAATAGTGTTGTAATAGAAATAATATGCCCAAAGCAACAAAACAGTAGAGTTACATACCATAAGTGGATCTACATTAAATTATATCGACTCAACTGCAGTTCCTGCTAACTTTCTAAATGAACATAAAAGAAGCCAATTGATTAGTTATTGCTGTGAAATATAGTAACATTGACATTACATTCATCTAAATCATTTCATTCAACACATTGTATTGGGAGACCCTAATAGTAGTATAGCTACTGTTACTTTGAAACTAAAAACTATTCTGTTGTGCTTGTAATTTAAAAAAAACTTGCTAATATACAAAAACATATGCTACTCTATTGTTATGTTGATGCCTCCAGAATTTAGTTACAAAGATAGCCTGGATATTACGTGGAATAATTCAAATTTTTAGAAGCCTCAACCTGCTAAAAGTCTCTGCAAATCCCAAAGTCCCTATTGGGATGAAAGACATTTTTTTTAATATTTATCCAATATAAAAAAGATTTGGACAAAATATTTCCTGGGATGATGGTGCAGAGTAGACATGATTAAAATTTACCATGAATCAAAATATTGCTCTGTGTATAAACTTGCTCAAGTATTATAATCTACTAAGGACCCTTTCTTTGTATCCCACTATGGGGAGTACCAAAATATATGGAGGTGTAAGAAAAGGATTTGGGTGGGGAGAGAGGGAATTGAACCTCAATTGTGAAATATCCTCCTCATTATCAAGGACAACATTAGCTCCATTTTGGTATCTTGTTCAAAACTTAGTTGCAGTGAAACTTTGGATTCTCGGAATCACTGGTTTATTTTTACTCAAGTGTACGTATTAGAATTCATTGGGGTTTTTTTTGTACATTTGTTTAGTAAGTCAGACAGACAGTCAAAATTACAACAGCACTGAAAAAAGTGATTTATGACTGTTTTTCACACTTATGACCATTGCAGCCTCACCATGGTCACATGACCAAAATTCAGATGCTTGGCAAATATGGTTCATATTTGTGAAGGTTGCAGGGGCCATATTATCACTTTTTGTGACCTTCAGACAAGCAGATTCAATGGGAAAGCCAGACCCACTTAATAACCATGTTATTAACTTGAACTGCATGATTCACTTAACAACTGTGGCAAGTAAGGTCATAAAATGGACTTCAACTCACTTAACTGTCTTGTTTAACAGCAGAAATTTGGAGCTCTGCTATGGTCATAAGTCGAGGATTTACCTGTATTGTTTGCTATTACATTCCATTTTGATACCTATTGGCCTACAACTGATCTGATAAGTAGATTTAATTCATTAAGGAGTCTCAGTGGAGGGAATGATCAGCATTCTTTATACCGTCCGAAATATCATATTCAAAAAAAATGGTGCAAAAATATGTGCAAAAAGAAAAAACAACTCCAAAAGTCTTTCAGTCATTGCATTGCAGAGTCTTTGATGATACCAGGACAGGAGGAACAAACAAAGGAGTAATAAAGCAGCGCTAGAAGTCGGCATTGCAACCCCAACCACCAGGTGGTTGGGAACTGTATGACATATGGATCGCTTAGAAGAAGTTCAGATGGCAAGTGGAGTGATTGAGTGGATGCCAGCAGGGAAGAGGCCACATGAAAGACCAAATCCAAGAAATTGGGTCTATGTAGCCAGAGCTCTAAGTGACAATGTTAGAGCCATGTGATAAATGAATTGGTCCTCAAACTATCAATGATGATGGATAGGGCCAGTGGGAATAGTAGCCAGGAGTGCTGAAATGCTTTTGGAAGAGAAATCCAGAAATTCTTTGGCCTTAATTTGTTCTTGCTCTTCTCTTCGGAGGGAAAATACCCTAAACTATGGGTCAGAGCATACATCTCCAGGGGAAGGGAGAGAGCATTGTTGTTTGAAAAGGAATGTTAATTTTTCCATTTTAAGATTATCATATATTAACCAGATCCTTAGTTCATGTTTTTAAAGAAGGAATTCAAGTGCCAGTCCCAAATACCAAATACAATTCTATTGTCAACTGTAGATATTAAACAAATACCGCAGGAGGTACTCGTTCTTCCAGTACAGGTAGTCCTTGACTTATAACCACAACTGAGCCCAACATTTCCATTGCTAAGCAAGACAGTTGTGCCCCCATTTTACAATCTTTTTTGACACCATTAGTTGTTAAGAGAATCACATAGTTGTTAAGTGAATCTGGCTTCCTGCCTTGACTTTGCTTGCCAGAAGCCAGCTGGGAAGGTTGCAAAGGATGATCACATGACCCTGGGACAGTGCAACTGTCATAAAAATACCTGCCAGTTGGCAAACACCCCGATTTTGATCATGTGACCGTGGGATGTGGCAGCAGTCTTAAATATGAAAAACAGTCATAAGTCACTTTTTTCAGTGCCCTAATAATTTCAAACGGTCACTAAATGAATAGTTGTAAGTCAGTGGTGGGATTCAAAAAAATGTACTACTGGTTCTATGGGCATGGCCTGGTGGGCATGGCTTGGTGGGCGTGGCAGGGGAAAGATACTGTAAAATCCCCATTCTCTCCCCACCCCACTAATCTGCTTTCCAGCTCCATTCTCCTGTGCAGGGCACAAAAGAAGACCCAGCCAATCAGCTGGAACTTGGGAGGCAGAGAATAGATGGGGGCAGGGCCAGTCAGAGGTGGTATTCCCAACTACTCAAAATTTCCACTACCAGTTCTCCAGAACTGGTCAGAACCTGCTGAATACCACCTCTGTTGTAAGTCAAGAATTACCTGTATGCAAGCTATGAAAGTAACCTTGTCCAACCTTTTGGCTTGCCTGAGCTGCATTGAGTGAAGAGGAACTGTCTTTGTCAACTTTCCTTTATTTTTTTATATGTTTTAGTATCTTGTGGGTAGCTGTCCAGGGCTGCATGTAGCCTGTGGGCTCTGGATTGGAGACACACCTTTTCTAAGGTATTGAAGAACCTTTTGAGATCTTACTAGAACTTTCCCCATACTTGAACATGCTTCATGCATTACATATTCATGCACTTGTGGCATGGATGAGTGAAAATCCTTCCCCCCACCATTCCAAATGTCATTTAATTACAATGCAACAGCATGCTTGCAGGCACTCAATACTTCATAACAGTAAAGGTTTACCCTTTCCAGTTGTGTCTGACTCTTAGGGGGCAGTGCTCATCTCCGTTTTCCAGCTGACAAAGCCAGCATTGTCCAAAGACCCTTTCCATGGACATGTGGCCAGCATGTCTATATAGTTTCCACCAAAGTGGTAGCTATTTATCTATTCACATTTGCATGCTTTCAAACTGCAAGGTTGGCAAGAGCTAGGGCAAGTAACAGCAGCTCAACCCATCTCATGGCCCTCGGGTCTCAAACCTGGGCTGTCAGCTTTGCAGCTGACAAGCTCAGTATCTTTAACCACTGAGCCATCACACCTCTTAATAATCCTATGTTAAAGGATCAGGAGACTGAATCTGAAGTAAAATATTGTAATTAGTCCAAATTCAGAACTCGTAAGGAGAAATTCTGCAAATCAACCAAAGGCATAATTCTTCAACATTTATTCATCTCTTTTTAGATCAGTGATTGTAAGCTACAATACCAATGAATTAGGATAGGGCCGCCACTACAACTGATACAGATGAGTAGTCCGCCAAGCTAAAACAAATTTTCCATACCTTCTTTATTTATCCGTTGGATTCCTATAAATAGCCCAAACATAATTTCATTAACTCTGACACCGTGTTCGCCCTACTGCATAATATAACATTTCCATATTTAAACTCACCTTTGGTGTAGCTCAGCAAATTTGCACTTGAGATATCATTGGCGGAGTAAAACAATTCCCCACCGTGCTATATGCAAAAGATGGGACAGATGCTAACTAAACACTAATATTGGGTTTTACATCTTGCAAATGCTCACAGATTTATAAACAAATTAGCAAATAGATGAGGAGGTGAAGGGTTGAACTGGGACCCACTTTAACAGATTCAAGGAGCAGGTGATGTGTCCTGAAGTGCCATCAATGTTAAAAAAAAACCACCCGGTTTGGCAGGAATCTCAAAAAAGCATCCAAGATTAACTTTAGGCACCCAATAGGTTATCATTCACGTGTGCTACGCATGCAACAGACCGAACTGGGGTGGGGTATGCATGCACACGAAGCTCTCACCCATTAAATGGTTAATAGGTAAAGTTACCCATCCAAGGAACAGAAAATGAAGGTCTTCACTTTGATGGACAACCTCTCAGAGATCCCCAATGTCCCAAAATATTAGGTTTCTCTTCTAATAATGTTGGAAATATTGCCTACTGTCACGATTAATCTGAGCAGCAGCACAGCCTGATTACAGGCGACGCAGTCACAGTGCAGCGCCTGTGATGCTTTCCACACCCCGTCAAATCTGCTACACATGTAGGGTGTGAAGGGGGAAAGCACTGTGATTCCAGGTTCCTGGGTGGCTAATAGATTGTGACATGAGAGAAGGAAACCTTTATTTTAAATCAAAAAACAAAAGCCCAATAGCCACCCTTCAGGCAATGCACCCTTCTTCCCTTTAGCCTTCTGGCCCACTGTTGTCTCTTTCTCTGCCTCTCCGTTTCTGGAGTGGAAAGTATTCAAATGCAAACAACTTTTGGCTGGCATCAAAGGAAAAAAGAGGTATTTGCAGATGTGGAGGAAGGCACAGAAAACATTTTTCAAATCAAAGGCTTGAATTATTGCATGGGCTTTGAGAAGTTTTGCAGGCAATGTAGACACGCCATTGTGTGCGGCTCTGAACAAGCTTCCCTTTCTTCCAGAAAAGGGAGGGGGGAACCAACAACCTCAGCTTTCTCGCAGTCTAATCTGTATGTATTAGGCAGCTATCTATATTTTGAAATTCTTTGCATTGTCTGGAGTATGGGTGTCCTGTTTGGGCCCAACAATAGCAACATTGATTTTAGAATTTCAGAATTTTGGTGCGCAGAACAAACTGCGGAACGAAAACCGCCTGCTCACAGTAGCACAACAACAGTGCTCTTACACAAACTTGCCTCTCTTTTTTTACATAGCCAGAGATCAATACGCCTCATTCATCTGGCATTATTAAAGCCATTTATTTGCCATTCCCCTTTTCTCGCTCTCTTGTTCCCTTTTGTTAATAACAAGCAACTTGCCGACAAAATTATGTCATCTTCCGCTCATTCAGGGGCAGCACGAGATAATTAGCTTTGTTGTCCCCATCCAACAATTGAGCTTTGTATATGAACTTACATTTATTAAGTGAAAGTATTTTGAAATGGATTGTACATTGAAGCTGGGTTGCCATGGGCAATGATCATCCTCGGAAAGCCATGACCTCTCTGTTATGCAGCTAGTAACTAATTGAAATTATACAAATTACTCCGATTCTCTGTCTGCCAGTTTAGAGGCTGGTTCTGGTCAAGGGTCAAATGAGCTCCTATTCATGAAGCTATGTTTGAAGTGGCTACTACCATAGCAGAGGGATGGAGGCTCAGACTCCTCTGGATATGACCACATACTGGGGGAAAAGAGTGTTGTGGTGTTAGTAAGACAATAAGTCCCAGAAGGCTACCTTTATTTCACACATCAAAAGCTCTCCCTTGTCACTCAGCTTGGTTTTCTCAACAGCAGTCCTGTACACATTTTATGAGCTCAGGATAATGTTGCATTTATCTGCTGAGAGGGCCCTTCGTTATAGACTTAGCTTGTTTGCTAATTGCTGCGTATCAAAACAGGAGGCAGGGAAAATATTGCAGAAGTCCCTCTTCATGTAGCCTATTGATTGTGGGACTGCTGATTTCTACAGAAATACTAGTTTTGAAAAAGTAGCCACATAGGATAAATGCCTAGTGAATTTCCCTTTGGGCTCCTGTAATAAAATCCTAAAAGGAACACATAGGTGAATATCTCTTCTTCAGGCATTGTGGGAAAAGTGGAGGGAGAAAAAAGGTGGGAAGAACAGAGTGAGGTATCCACACATCTTTTGTTGGTTTCTCTTGCAATTGGCCAAAAGCATGTTTGCTTTTCAGCAGTTAATCTTGGGAGTCTCAAAGACAATGTTTCCACATGTGACAATGTCTCCTGGAGCTTACCAAAGGCTGGTCATTTCCTATCTTCTGTCAGCTTTTGCCCTACTGGTTGCCACTGATCCTGAATGTGGGTTTACCTAGAACCCACTGGTGGCTATTGACAGTTCTCACAAGTTCCCAGCATCTATTCTGCTTTTGTGCTTCACTGCCCAAACAAATGAGCAATTCCAACCCTCCTGCAGAAGACTTGAAATGATACAGAAGAATATTACTGCCCATTTTTTCATTCTATAGACAATGCATCAATTGTGGTCCTTTCATTAACGTCCAAGGTCTGGCATATTGCCTATGTACAGCATCATTTTTTTTCTGCTTTTCTAAACAAATTGAAACCTAAGATATCAAATGTTTGCCTTCAACTTCCAATAGGACTGACATGCCTACACTATTCTCCTTAAACTTTCTAAATTCTCTCTCCACCCACATCCCCCGTTCCTTCCAAATTTTAAGAAATGGAATGGGCATTTAGACCTCCCCACTAGTGACATCACTGAACCACTGGTTCTTGTTGTGTAGCTTTTAGACTTTTTTTTTTTTTTCAAAAGTAGCCTGCAGCATCCTGACATTGGCGGCCAGAAATTCAGAAAAGGGTCAGACATTTGGAGCTGCCCTTCATTTATGCAAAGATGAAATCCCTGAAATTGCTAGTGCAGATCATTAATATTTGAAATGCAAATATCCTTTTTTTTAAAAAAATACTGCACCCTGAGCTTATGCTATCAACATCCCCTTTTCTTTTCCTTCTGAAGTTACTCTTGAAAAACTCAAACCATAACCCCTCGGCCTTCAACCTGCCATTCCACTACTTTATTGTGTTAAGTTCCAGATAAGCAAAAGGTCAGCAATATATATGGTGCATCTTCCTTTAACAAAAGGGGGGTGGGTGGGAATCCTTACAGCTTGTCAGTTCAAGAGTAACGATGCTAAATGTTAATCTAAATGAATCTGGAGAAGGCGGCAATAAAAGTTAATAATTTACAGAGAATCTGTCCTTTAAGAAATCTTGACTGAATGCAGGGAATTCTGCTCACAGGCATATTAAACATGTCCCAAATGCAGGAGTTTACAAGATGCAGCATTTAAAAAAGCGCCAGAGATGTTTCTTTTTCTTTTGCTTAAGCACCTACTAAATCTATCAGTGGTCAAGAGAAGCAGTGTACCACATGAACAAGAGCCCAGCCCTCTGATAATGAAGATTTAACATTTTCTGAGTTTCATATTACTGTCTGAAAGATTTGCCCACCTCATTTTATTGGAGTTACCGTTCCAATAGATGAAGAGAGGTTTAGGGCAGATTAACGCCTTTTCATTGATTATATGTCTATAAAGTAGACTCTCTTATAGTCACCAATATTCATGTTTTGAAACACCCAGAAGAGGGAGTGAGAAAGAGATTTAATGCATCAAGGATGTGAACAAATACATAGTAATAGAGAAGGGCTTAGACAGGGCCAGCATTACCTTTCACTAGGCTATTGGGTTTAGTTAACACTGTAAACAGAATACTTAAATAAAAATCCCACAAAGTCATTATTCTAAATCAGAAGTGGGAAATTATGACCCCTTTACAACCTGTGGACTTCAATTCCCAGAATTCCTAGGCCTGCTATGCCACTATGCAGGCTCAGGAATTCTGGGAGTTGAAGTCTACAGCTCATAAAGAGGCCCATCACTGTTCTAAAAGGTGTAGGTAAGCAAATACTGTAGTTTAAATCAATAGCAAGCTACATCTAGTAACAGAATAACAGAGTTGGAAGGGACATTGGAAGTCTTCTATTCTAACCCCCTCCTCAGCCAGGAAACCCTATTTCAGACAAAACAGTTGTCCAATCTCTTCTTAAAAACCTCCAGTATCCTATCAATGGGACAGTACTTACACTATTTTCTAGCATTTATGTCAAAAGAATCTCTGAAGGCTAAAGGAGACAGTATGGTAGATACTATGAATAATAGAAATAAATAATGTATACATGCATTTTAGTTGGGATCGTGAACCTTACAAGTAGTATCCAGAAAATAACATTTGATCCAATATTGAAGCGAATTTATTTGGAGCAATAACCAAGGCATCACGTAATCTTGCTTGTGTTTATTCCTGAGAAGGAAAGAAGGAATCATCTCTAGTCAAATTAATAGAAACCTATGTTATCATTGTTTGCATCTTAAATTCTGAAATGTAATCATGCTTGACTAATACGAGCTGTTATAATTGGAAGGAGTAACCTGTGGCCTGAGGGTCAGGTAGGCTTTCCATGACTCCAGATCCCCTCTGAAAATTGCCACTGAATTGCAATTCTTAAGGCTGAAAAAAAGAGGAAAATTATGAAATAAAGAAGAAATAAGCATATTTACGCAGTCAATTAAATAAAATGGTAATCGTTTTTGTTCATTTGGCCCAGCATTGTCCTCTTAAACTCTTGCTTTTTCCTACTCATAACTATCTTAGAGTTGAACAGGAGTAGGATGTTGGATTTAAATAAATATTCCATATAGTGAGGGATCATTCCATCATTCTGATGGAAAATAATGCTTTGTTTTTGTTTGGGGACAAATCCGGAGGCTGAGAGTTTCTCATTAATACTTTTAATCTGCCTAATAAGATCTCTAGGCATGTTGCAAAAGTATCTTAAAACATCAGATGCCTCCTTTAAAAACAAAAATAAATGAAACTAGGAAATTCAAGAAAGACAAAAGCTATTATTCCAGCATAAAACTGGCATTTAAAATAAAACTAGGTACGGAACTATTAAAAAAAAAGTCTGAAGGAATCTGGCATTTTTTCATGCCAGAATGTTCTTTTTGACGACTTTTTGGAATACATTCAGCCCTCATTTTCACAGATACCAGCAGTTTTGTTGGGGTTTCCAAGATTCCTATTGAAAAAGGATTCTGCAGAGAGATCAGTGTCATCCCTACTTTAAGCACAACCCTAGGCGTTGGGCTATCACTGATGCTCTTTCCATTAAATTGATGGAACTATTTGAAGTTTGAACTGCACGCTCTACATCCAGAGCCAAGCAAAGTTCTCCCATTTCTCCTTTTGGAGGCCAGTGAGAAAATCAGATAATAGGGAGCATGCTAAAGACCTCATTGGCTCTTTTCTTGAAATCTACTGTTACAGGTAGTTCTCGACTTGCGACCACAATTGAGCCTAATTTCCTGGGTTGCTAAACAAGAGAGTGGTTTTGCCCCATTGTGCAACCTTTCTTGCCACAGTTGTTAAGTGAATCTCTGCAGTTGTAAAGTGAGTAACGTGGCTGTTAAGTGAATCTGGCTTCCTCACTGACTTTGCTTGTCAGAAAGTCACAATAGCAGATCACATGACCCTGGGACACCGCAGCCCTCATAAAACACATGTCAGTTGCCAAACATCTGAATTTCGGTCACATGACCACGGGGAAAATGCCATGGTCATAAATGTGAAAAACTGTCATAAGTCATTTCTCACTGCCATTATAAGCTCACACAGTCACTAAACAAGTCAAGGATTGTAAGTCAAGGATTACTGTCCCATACATATTTGTCCCTTTTGCGAATATTTGAAGAAATAATTGAAAAACATAAATGTCCATTGTTTTCTGGAATCCCATCAGCTAGTAAATATTGCTACATAAGGGGTTCTTTTAGACATACCAATATTATCAGATGGACAATGTCAAATATGTTCAGTAAAATTGAGGGAGCCAAAAGGCTTGTCATGCCTCTGTTAGAATATGACTCTGAGGGAGAGGAGGAACAGCCAACAGGGAGTGGGAGTGTGGCTCCGGAGGTTGTGGAGGAAACTGGGGAAGGGTGCAGGCCAGCTGGGCATTCAGAGGAAGACCCAGGCCCATCCCCTCTTCATCCTAGGGCATGGAGGGAGGAGCGGATAAGGGAGAAACCTGAATGGCATGGTCTACGGGGGAGGAAAGGGCCTTGATCCCCTTCATGGGCTGCAGCTGTGAAGACTGTTTAAAAGGACAAACTGCGCATGGGCCAGTGCTGGAAGCAAAGCGTGAAAATATTTTTGGTTTGTCTGTTCTTATCTGAGTACTGGCATCCTTCCCAGTATCTGTATTTCGATAACCGTGGACGTCTTCAAGCCCTTATCCTGCCTGGTCTCCTTAATTGCTTCAGTGTGGTTTGTGTTGTTTTTTTCTATTTATAATTTATATGTATTTTGAGTTTGAACAGAAGTTCTTCCTTTTCGCAACTGTTTGTGAGGGAGTTTTTTCTCCAGTCAATGGTATTTGGACCTTTGAAGCCAAGCTGAAGGAATTAAAGAGACTTTACCTGTTTTTGTGACTTTGTTGCTTTTGTATCCCACCCAGGCTTCAGGCATTAACACATTCAGACATTCAAACTGTATAATGCGATGTGGTTTAATGGAACATCACTGGAGGTTTTGAAGAATAGATTGGACAACTATTTGTCTGAAATGTAATGTGAACAGAGGGTTGGACTAGATGACCTCCAGGGTCTCTTTCAACTCTGTTACTCTGATATTCTGTTAACGGAAGCATATTAACTCATACTTATTAATTAAAATTAAACAGTGAACTTGAAAAGCAGGACAGAGATAAAGAAAAGAAAGCAATAACGAGCATTTTGGCCTGAATGGTAATAACTGCTTCTGTTTTTTTAAAAAATGGTTCAGTTGGATTTATCACAGGAGTGTAGAAACCAACCACATTTTATGCAATGTCGCTGGGTGTCATAACCATGATGGGATCAGAGACTCAGAAAAAAAGAAGAAATGGTCCATCACGTCAATGATATTGTTTCTCCCAAGCTTCCTATATCCAGGACTAGGTGTCTCATCTGCAATTTAAAGAGTTCTAAATAGGTCTTCACATAATAAAACAGTGGTCTATTTGAAAGACCGTATTGTGTACTGTGTCAACTAATCCTCCCTCCTAAGATGCTCTTCATCTCTCCTGGAGATGCTCTTTTTTATTTTCAGAAGCTAGTTAGCTTCCTTTCTAAATCCCTCTTTTCTTCAAGCCCCTTGTCTTTACAATTATTACAGCCTCCAGGCATGGGGAGAGGGCGAGGGGAGAGATCGGAATCCCCATGGATGACTGAGTGTACAAGCATCCTGAATTTTAAAACAAATCTAAATAAATGGTCTATTGAACATCAAGATGTACATTTTCTTCTTCTCAAAGCATAGTATTACACAACTATTCCTTGTTGATTTTATTAATCACATTTATAGGGCCACCCATTTCACAAGAAACAACTCCAGGGTAATCCTCTCTCTCACACACACACACGCACCCCATATCTAATTTTCTCTTACCCTTTCCATGTAAAAGCATCATTCAAACACCTTGCAGATAGTACATTATATCTGCTAGGATTGAAAGACAACTCAAAATTTCTAGGGTGCATTCAAAGATAGGTTAATGGGGGAGTATAATATGCTCTGCTGAAATTAAATACAAGCCCAAGTAGACCAGCTAGTATAGGAAGGATGTAAAACATGAAGCCAAATTTATTTCTTAAATTTATACGTTACCCATCTGACTATCAAGCAATTCTGGGTGGCTTACAGTGCCATGAATAACAGAACAAAAACTATTAAAAGGCTAAAAATGTTAAAACATTGGGCACTGAAGTTAAAACATTAAAATTGACAATGAAGTGGATAAAAAGACCCAATGTATAGACAAAATGGAAGTGGGATCTTCTTCTAATCTACTAGCCACCACCAGAATGGATGTGAGTGGATGAATGACTAAAATGACTCTGCTAAACAAATAATTCCCTTAACACTGTCAAACTACTTACTAAGTCTGCATTACTATTAGTATTACTATTAATCCTCCCATCCTTCCTTTCACCCATCTCCTCTCACTTATGACTGTATTTTATTGACTGTTTCCTAGTATGATTTGATTGCTTATTGTACCCTATGACTATTATTAAGTGTTGTACCTTATTTTTGACTGTCAAATGTATCTTTTCTTTTATGTACACTGAGAGCATTTGCACCAAGACAAATTCCTTGTGTGCCCAATCACACTTGGCCAATAAAGAATTCTATTCTATTCTATTCTAAAGTATGGATGAAATGCAAAACTATATACAACTTGGCAATGTCTTATGGAATAACTTATGCACAAAGTTAGCCAAAGGGTTCCAATTTAAAGTGACATCATTGACATTTGCACAAGATAGAGATAGAAAGCTTCTAGAAAAAATAGAAAACTGCTTGACAATATCACCATCAGATGAGATGCTCTGTTGTCTTTTTGTAACCATGACATTTGTGGCATCACTTGGCCAAAATAGAAAAAAAGCATCTTTTAACAAGCAGTACATTGATAATCTGCATTTTGCCCCAATGATATTTGTTTCAATCATTATTTATATCATGTATTAAGCATGTAGGCTGCCTTGAACATAAGCAGCAGAGGTGGTATTCAGCAGGTTCTGACCAGTTCTGGAGAACCAGTAGCAGAAATTTTGAGTAGTTCGGAGAACCGGCAAATACCACCTCTGACTGGAGATTTTACACTTTCCTTCCCCTGCCACGTTCACCAAGCTACGTCCACAGAACCGGTAGTAAAAAAAATTGAATCCCACCACTGATAAGCAGATATAAAAGATGTTATTAAAAATCTAATAAGCTGTTTTTGATGCTATAGGAGATCAATTATTATTTATTAATTATTTGTTTCTTTAGATGATTGGCCACTCACCCAGCGTAGGTGTACAAAAAATATAAAAACAGCTGAAAACATACAATGAGAGAGAAGCCCAAACTAAAATGATGTAATAAACAACATAATGAACAATGTTTATAGAAATTCTCAGTCATCCAGGTCATGGTTGTCCCAAAGGTGCTTTTTCAAGAGGTAACTGGACTTTCTGGGGTTCTTTTGAAGACATTTCGCTTCCTATCCAAGAAGCTTCTTCAGCTCTGAGAGGACAGTATGGAGAGACATGGAGTGCACCCACTCTGATGGAATATACTAGATGGGCAGAAAAGTCTCCCCCACCCCCCAAAAATCATTAGATACATTTACTGAATATGATAATAAAGATACAAATGGTGGGAGTGGAGATAGAGTGAAAAATGTTCTTTCAACTTTTGGACTGATCATCTGGAAGGATTACTGATTGCTCACCATGTTCTCAGCATATTAAGGTCAACAGGAGCACATTGCTTTTTTGACATGGAAGAAAGTGTTTAAAAAAGCCCAGAGTTGGAAGAAATCTCTAAACAAAAAAAATTAAATGAGGTATAATCATGTGTGAAAGAAGAAATAATAAAATCAACTGTTCCTTCATGCCTTTGGGCCTTTTTATGTCAGTCCACTGACACAAAACATTTCCCCTATCCTTATGGAAGTGCTTGTCAAGTTTTTAAAAAACCCTGCTTCCCCAGCTATTTTTCTCCTGGGTTCCTGTTTATTTAATCATTTGGCTCAAATTCAATGAGAGGTGAAAATAAATACAAAATGAAAACGCTAGCATTAACAATGTCGGCTCCAGTCACACCTCCCAACGAATAATAATGGTATGTTTATGCTGCATTACTCTTGTCTAATCTTCACATTTACTATAATTATTAACTACTAGTCCTAAAATCTATAGAGTTATCATTATTGTTATTATTATGAAACCCAATCCCATTTTCATGTCATAAAGATAAACCAAATCTCATTTCAATTAGTTGCAGCAGGAGAGAATGAACTTTAAAGAGACATTTAATTTCTGGGGGGGGGGGAAATTAGGAAGTTCTTCATGGAAATGTTATGGCATTTTGAAACAGATTAATAGTTCAGAATGAACACATCCACCCTGCAGCGACATGACGGCTGTGCTGTGATCAGAAGACAGGTTAAATGAGCAAAGCTAGTTGATACCACTGGCTTGGATCTAATCAGAGACTCTTTGCTTTTTATGACTTTTACCTATACAGTTTTCTTATTCCTGCTACAATTTAGAACTGTTTCAGTGGGTGATTTGATTTGTGTGGGTGAACTCTTTGTTTCATTATGTAACTGGTTTATAAGGATGCTTTAGTGGAACTATAATAGAGAATCTTTGGGGTATCTGTTCAAAGTTGTCATGGTGTATCAAAAGAATTAAAGGAGGGAAAAAAACTAACTGCACCAGTCATGAGAAAAGAATTATCTACCAAAACCATCATGAATACCTCTGGATAAAGACTGCCTCAGTGATACAGGAAGCCCATTTTGGTAGTCCAACCTCAGACTCAGCCACACAAATCCAGCAAGAGCCACTCCATTACAATTTCAGTGAGAATGAGTCCAAATGAGTCCACTCTGCAAAATTAGGATTTTTGATGGTGGAGAATCTGCTTGAGGAGAGAAGTTATTCCTGGAGATATTCACCTCTACACATGGGGGAAAATATCAGCAAAATGAAGCTAATATAGTAACTGAACTGGATTAGAAGTCTTAAGCATCCTGAGTTCAATGATAAACATGCATATTGGAGCCACCAAAACCCAGTTTATTCTAGTAGTTAAGGCACTAGTCTAGAAAGCAAGAGGCTATGAACTCAAGTTCCACCTTAGCCATGAAAGCCAGCTGGGTGATTTTGGGCCAGTCTCTCTCTCTCTCTCTCTCTCTCAGCACAACCCACCTCCCTGGCTTGTGGTTGTGGGAGATATAGAAGGATGAAGGTGAGTTGGATATGCTTGCCTCCAGAGGTGGTATTCACCAGCTTCTGACCAGTTCTGGAGAACCGGTAGTGGAAATTTTGAGTAGGTCAGAGAACCGGCAAATACCACCTCTGACTGGAGATTTTGCAGTATCCTTCCCCTGCCAGGCCCATAGAACCAGTAGTAAAAAAAATTTAAATCCCACCACTGCTTGCCGCCTTGAATTATTTGTAAAAATAGTAAAGATCGGATACAATTTAATTAATTAATTAATTAATCTTAAGATTTGTTCCAGATGAAAACTGCAAAAAGGCCTCTGCTTCATAACCCAATAGTTTGTTGCCCAGTTTTCACTCCAGACTGCATGTTCCCAGCATCATAATACCCAACACTGATTTATTTGGGTGTCAGTGACTGGTCTCAGTAGGGCCTCTTACAGAATAAGCAGGCAGAAGTTTACATAATCTAATCAAAACTTGAACAAGCTTTTTTTTCAGTGTATGAAAATGCCTGACAGGCTAGTTTTCCTCTGAGCGAATGGTTTGTGTTCATATGTATGGATGGAGATGGATGATCTATTAATTTTAAAAATAGGAGTTTTGCTTGTCCTTGATTTTTTTTTTTTTTTGGAAGCGTGACCTCTGGCCAATGCTTGTTGACATGTCCATATGTGCATACACAAGCAGGTTAAATGCATACATTTGTGAAAGGAAAAATAATGTCCAAGCTTAGTTTCAGTAGCAACCCTAACTGACAAAGCAGGGTAGTGTCTTAAGACTTCATACCTGGCAGACAATCTCTGTGGTGGGGTGCAAATGTCTTTCTATTGATCAATATAGTTTTTGGATTTCCAGATGTGATTCAACCCTGAAATACTTCTTACTCAAATCCTTAATTTTTGAGCATATACCTCTACTTCTCAGTACTGAAGGATACAACATTAAAGAAATCTTCCACATTTAGACCAGTGGTGGGATTCAAATATTTTTACCAGCAGTTTGGTGGGTGTGGCTTGGTGGGCGTACTTTGTGTGCATGCATACACTTTATGTGCACGCGCATGTGCCAAACATGCACTTTGCGCAGGTGCAGAGGCGTTTGCGCAGGCGCTGAGGTGTTCTAACTCACCTCCTGCAAGCCTGCACTCTCCTGGATGCTTCAGCAGTTGCGCTTCAAATTCAGAGGATAAAGGTGCATATGGGAGCCTGGACGGGCAGGTGGGCCCAACAGCAGAGTGGCAGAGAGAACCGGTTCGGTCTCCGTTGCTCATTGCCGCTACTGGCTCAGCAGAATCGGGCCGAACTGGTAGAATACCACCACTGATTTAGACTCATATATTTGTAATTCACTAACTTTTAGGATGTTTACAGTTCTAGCCACAAAATACATAAAAGGGCTACCCAGTAGATGTGAAACAGTGTCCTACAATTTGTTCTGCTTTGTATTTTTGCAGATGGAAATGCTTATTTTCCCCAATAGCCGTAGACCTTTTTCCCCCACTCCAGTAATAGGATTATTACCCAAATTATAGTATAGGTAATATGATTTTAATCCAGGCAGACGTTTTCATGTCACAAACAAAAGGTAGCGTGGTTTTCAAAAGCTAGACTGGAATCTCATTTAGAATTTGCTGCCTAAATGATCATCTTCAGGGAAGGCGGGAGACAATCTCTGCCTAGCGCTTTCAAAAGCAACAAATGATCCCACTGCAAACAACTGCATTACAATGGCTCGAAAAGAACATTATTTCTCCCAGAAAACTATTGTTTCATTCTGATAAGAGAAAGCTACTTTGCAAAGAGGCAAGAACCATTATTTGTCTTGTGATGCAGAGTTGAGCCAGTGAAATTATTTACTTGCGCTAATACTGATAGAAGAGGATATTTGTAGCTCAATGTTGAACTGTGGGGTCCTTGGTGTTCTCTGAGCTTAGTTGTTTTCTTGGAGCTGTTTCATTATCCAACAGATGCTGAGGATGCTGATAATTCATCACGGATGATGCTACCTAGTTAGGTAATGAAATGTCTGCAAGAAAACAACCAAGCTCAGAGAACATCAAGGACTTCACATTTGCACTAATAGTAGGGTTACCAGATTTGGGTTGCAGAAATCTGGACAGCCACTAGAGGGCAATCAAAAGAGGGAAAAGTCTACTTCTTTGCTGGACTCTATCAGTCGTCCAGATTTTTGCAACCCAGTTCTGGTGGCGTTACAAATAACTAATTGTTTCTGGAATGACTTCCATGTTTTCCTTCAATAGCAGCCCCACTTATTAGTTTAATCAAAGTTGGGGGGAGATTATTTTTGATATTTGTGTTGGATTTCCCCTGATCCGTTTTTCTGCTGGGCTGAAAAAGAGTTTTATGATCCTTACAAACCCAGCAGTTCTAGTCACAGCAAAATGTGATTTAGTGTAGTTGTTCAAATAAAATGGAAGGGGAAAGTGTTATAGGCCTTGGGAACTACAGAGAACTGCCATTTAAACCTCCATGAAATTTCAAGGGGAAGAAGGAAATCTCCAGAGAATACATAAAGGAATATCTCTCCTGAGAGTCATTGAGAAGCAGCAAGGGCAATTCTTTAGGGCGACCAATTGCCAAAAAAGAAGAAATGTTTCACTTAAAAAAGAAGGAAAGAAAATGCAAATTTGCATAACATTTGCACAGGTTTATTGTGATTTATGAAGAAAGACATATTGGAAAAATTGAAACCCAACTATCTGCTGTCCAAAGCTAACAGCTGCTGAGGCATTTTTAAGATGTGGATCTTCTTTCTTACAGGTCTTAATCATTAAGCCGTTCTTAGATTGGGTATCCCATTAAAAAATGATACCTTCAAATACAGATTTGTCCTCTATAAAGTAGAACCCACAGGCACTATCATTCATGAGTGATTTCTGGAGGAAATAAATGTGCAAATACTGCATATTTATATTTCTGGTAAAGGTTAATGTGTATTACTACTTTCCAAAGTTGTAATTAAGGTAAGTGAAGGGTAAGCAACCTTTCTGGATTGGAAGAGCAACAAAGATGATTAGGGAATTGGAGGCTAAAACATATAAAGAATGGTTGCTGGAATTGGGTACGTCTAGTTTAATGAAAAGAAGGACTAGGGGTGACATGATAGCAGTGTTCTAATATTTTATGGGTTGCCACAAAGAAGAGGGAATAAGGTTATTCTCCAAAGCACCTGAAGGCAGGACAAGAAGCAATGGATGGAAACTAATCAAGGAGAGAAGCAACTTAGAACTAAGGAGAAGTTTCCTGACAGAACAATTAACCAGTGGAACAACATGCCTCCAGAAGTTATGAAAGCTCCAACAGTAGAAGTTTTAAAGAAGAGGTTGGACAACCATTTATCTGAAATGCTATACAGTTTCCTGCCTGAGCAGAGGGCTGGACTAGAAGACCTTCAAAGTTCCTTCCAAGAAGCTTCTTGAATGAGAAACAAAATGTTTCCAGTTGCCTCTTCAAAAAGCACCTTTGGGACACAGTTGGTAATCACAGAGGATAAAGCTGTGGCGCCTACTAATTAACAAAGTGCACCATATATTTTATGCAAAGTTCTACATGAAGAAAGAGAAATCTATCCTTCCCATAATTTGATAAGGATAGAGAGAAATTTCTCAGGTGAGTTCTGAAACTTCTAAGGATTATTTGGTGTATCCCAAATCACATATTTCCTATTAAAAGAATATTGCCTTTAGTTGCACAAGATAAGCAGAAATCCAATTCATATACATTTTTTTGCATTGGATATGTAGCATTTTGAAAGAGTTCTCTGATAAATGTTCACCTGGAACATAGACCTTATAGTAATTTATACCAGAGATCAATATCTATTTACTCTGGAGCAAGCATCATGGACTTCAGGGAGACATGAATAGCCATAGATTAAAACTGAACCAAGATTTGGTGTATATTTGTTGGCAATTGACAATCCAAACTCTGTTCCATTCTATTTATTCAATGGAACAGCTATTTGACAAAACAAATTATAGTTTTACAGTATAAAGCAGAATATTTGTTTCTCTAGGTGAATTATGTCCTAAATGAGCTTGATTTATGGGGAACACAATCAAATGTTGATTGATTATAAAAATATGCTTGTGAAATGCAATAACTAAAGTTGTTTAATTATTATTTCATTTCAGTAATATTTTTTGTTAATCAATTGGTCTGTAATTATCCCATAATAATTCGTATTAATTGAAAATTAAATCTGGTCAGGAGTCACTTAATGTAAGTTGATTGCAACAAAAGAGAAAGTATGTCAATGCTAGTATAAACAAATCACTTTGAATGATACCTATTTAGTTTGCAATAAGAAAAATGGCAGTGGATATGACTTCTTTGCTATGAAATCACACGGGAACTTCATTACCACATTGTTCATAGTACACAAAGTGAAAGGTTGCTATTGTTATCACTCAAATTGGAATTTGTAAAATATATTATGGTTAGTTAAAGATACTGTGGTATTTTCACCACTTGTACTTAACCATGGTACAAACATTCCTTGGCCATGTATTTTCTGCTACAGTATGTCTTTGTGACTAACTTTATTCATCAGCAGTCCATGAGTGAGTCAGATTTACTTAGTCCTTACTTATTAATGTTTTCTCTCTTATATAACACAATTCAAGGACACATTTCAATCATGTAAAAATCTTTGGTTTGGAAGTCTGATCATCCAAATGTGAAGCAGTGATCAATAGAAGATAGAAGAAATATGGTTGGATACCATCCACACCAAGAAGAAAGTCTATTATGGTTTTGCAGTTGAAGAAAAATGCATTATATGGATTCTTGTATTTGTGGTTTCTAAGACCACATGGAACTATGGCATGGACCACAGAATCCATGCCACATGGACCACATCTATCATACAACATGGATGGCATGTTGCAGAATTAAGATAGCAAAGTGGAACCCTTTAAACCTACCTGAATTCTCAGCTTCCTTCAATATTATTATCTTCAAGGGTTTGAACTAAAGGGCACTGGCTTCAAACCCTTAACCAGATGATATTATGCAGTGGCTCTCCTCCTTCTTGAAAGTCCCAGTTATAAAAGAATCCATGCCCTGTGATTCTCCATTTCACCACTCTTGCCCTTCCTATTTAATTTTTACATATAGTTTACTTTCATTTAAGCACAAATTACAATCTATAGAATTGTAATGGTTATTTATCTAGTGCCCCAACTAGGATGTAACCAAAGGCACAAGCCAAGAACCCAGATGTATACTGAGCAAAGACAACCTATAGGATTATTTTCCTCTTATTATTTTTAAATGTGCTGTCAATAGGCATTCCAGGTCCTGTATCTTCATTTCCTAGAGTGTCTGCACCTAAAAAGTGGCATAGAGAATGAAGTTGGTAAATACGACTCCTAGATATGGTTCTCAGCAGCTTGTTTGTTCTTCCAAGAAGAAAGGAATGGAGGGCATGGGGGAAGAAAGGAAATTATTGTGGTTCTTTCAGATACTGTAAAGGAAGAAAAGGAAGCATTCATTTTGCTTTTTGTCCCCTCACTTATCACGCCCTATGTGAAAAGGAAGTGATTTGTTTTATGCTGCTCTTCGCTCCCAGAGGAGACCAGAACAATTAAAACAAGCTTCAGTGATTTTAGAAAATGGCCAACAAGAAAATCACCAAGTTTAAAGAAGAATAAAAATGCAAACATTGAAAATCAAGTGTCCTACTTGTTGATCAACTATACTTCTTCTGTAACGGGGACATTTCCTCCAAGTAGAATAACACTAATAAATCTATTTTCTTCTCTTCTGTACCAAGTTAACTATAGGTCAATATGATACCTACTCTCCAGACTTGTGGTTCATTGGCTCTTTGTGTGCCCATGTAGACACCTGGACAATACTGTTTGGGCTTTGGTTTGCTGGTAAGGAGGTGAGCGGAAGGATTATTTTAGCTTCTCATGAGAAACTTCTCAGAAAAAAAGGGAGCTTGTAGGTGGACTGATATCATCATGAGGTGCTACCCTCACATTAGAGGTGGAACTAAAACATCATCAGAAACACAGCAATGGAAGAGCTGGCTGGCAGCTAAAGATCTACAACAGTTAAAATTGACTAGCAGCTGTTGAAGATGGAATATTGAACTGCAGATTTCTACCCAGAGCCGAGGTATTCACAGGGAGAGAAGCAGCATTAAAATGGCAGGTATGATCGGACAAACAAAACCTTGTTTCATTTTAAAGTATACAAATAAAAAGGGATGAAGTTTGATCCCGCTATTTGGATGCAATTGACCTTACCTCCTGACACTCCTGATCTGGAATAGGATTTGTTGATAAACCTCAAATGAAGTTGACATAATTGATGTCTCAGCATTAAGCACAGTGATAGGAGTCAGAATGAAAAGATGAACAGATTGATCCGATAACATTAAAAGAAACCATGAACATTGTTATGTATGTAGGTTTGAATGTCATTGGTTTAGTTTGAATTGTTCTTGTAAAATGTCAAATAGGATTGGTTTAAATAGTGCGGGAAAACCCTGCACTCTGATTGGCTGGCAACTACGGCTGCTGGCTATAAAAAGCAGCCGTAGCCCAGCCAAGTCGGGTCCATTCAAGCTGTAGTCACTTAATAAACTCTTCACTGAAGCTCTTCGCGTCTGACTCTTCATGCAAACTTAACAAACATGTTATTTAATTATTGGCTATTTGACCCAGCCAAACATGTTTACTATCTCTACAACCATACCAGTGAACATACTCGTATGCAAAATACAAAAATGTCATGTTCAGTAGGTTCTCTGACCAGGTGATATCTTTGAGAAAGGCTAAAGTCTGAATTGGATCATTTTTGACCTAAACTCTGGACTGGCCAATTTATGGACAGCGTACGGCCTTTCCATATACCACAAGGCCCTCCTTTATTGGAGTATTTAATCAAAGGGCATTCTGGCTATATTGACCCACTAAGATACTTGTGGGCCTGATCACCATGTTCTTCACTTTCATCTATGTACAAATAGTACAAAAATATTAGTTAAGACCTACATGTTTTTTTAAGTCTTCAAAAAGATTATCTCAGAGTATTCCTTCTAAAACTTCCCTGGTACTGCCATTCCTTCTTTTAGATAGAAGGAAGAAGTTGGGGCAGAAGGATACTAATTTCTTTTAATGCACTGTGAATTGAGAACCATTTTATATATGACATATATATCCAAAAATTATCAAGTACATTGTAGTGGGCCCAGGATAAGAATATAAAGCCTGTAGCAATATCTTGAAAAAGAAAGAAATTCTATATCTTTCTTTAATTTTGCCTTTGTAGATTTAATCCTAATTATTTTAATAATAATAACAACAGAGATCTGGCTTGCAAGCAGAGTTTTGCAGAGAGAGGGAGAGGGAGAGAAAGGTGGGGGCAGAGAAGGCCATACATTGCAGTGCCATCATTTCCTTCGTATCAAAATTGTGAATTGTGTGTGATGTCAAATGAAATTCCCCATGCCTCCTGAGACACAAAAGGCAAACTTTAATTCTTTTCCCGTTGTACGTGTCCCCTGCACACAGCTTGAGTAAATCATGCTCTGGCTGGGCTGTGTCCCAGTATTACCACAACCGGTGTAAGTGCTCGCCCTTCACCATTTTTACATCATGATTCATGCGCCCTGCCTGCACTTCTGGACTGCTTGCAATTGCTCTTGACAAATGGCTCATTGGTGTACTCTCTGCTTTACCTTTTCAAAGTGTTGCTATAGTTCAGAGATAAGTCAACTAATGTACACTCGGCTGCCACGCACAAAGTAAATCCCCAAGATACACACAAAAATCGATCCAGTGCCACTTCTTCGGCACGGTTCCTAGAGCCACTTAAGAACTCAGCTTTTGGGTAGCTCAGGCAGAAAACCTGAATAGTGCTCAGTAAATAAAAGTAAAATAGAATTCAGCCTTCAAATAATTGATGGTTGGTGTTTCTATCTGATCCCTTCAAAACGGCATAATAGCAGGATGGGTTTTCATCTGCTTTCCATGTCAGCTTATGTTCTCATATTTATTTATTCATTGAGCTACAGTAATTAGATTTATTATGGCCACCAACTGCAGAAGGCTTTACCTTACAAAATGAAAGGTAAGTTTTAAAAGTGTGATCTTATACCAATTCCAATTTTATATTACAATTGTTGTAATGTTGTGATGAGGCTAAAAACATATGCACAATGGTTGCAGGAACTAGGTAGGTCAAGTCTAATGAAGGGAAGGACATGATAGCAGTCTTCCAATATTGGAGGAGCTGTCACAGAGAAGAAGGGGGTCAACCTATTCTCCAAAGAACCTGAAGGACAAGAAGTAAAGGATGGGAACTTATCAAGGAGAGATTCAGCCTAGAACTAAGGTGACATTTCCTGATGGTAAGAACAATTTCTCAGTGGAATAGCTTGCTTTCAGAAGGTGTGGGTGCTCCATCACTGGAAGTTTTTAAGAAGAGATTAGACAGCCATTTGTCTGGAATGGTAAAAGATCTCCTGCTTGAGCAAGCAGTTGGACCAGAACACCCCCCAAAGTCCCTTCCAACCAACTCTGTTATTTGGTTATTTGTGCATATCTGTCGGCATAAGGTGTTGTATCGGTTTTTAAAGTTTGCTACGTAGCTAGTTTTGTTTTTACATCAGAGCGATTTTTTTAATTGAAGTTTCCTTATTGTTATGGGTAATTTGTTTTTTGTTTTTATTTTTGGCGGTTACTAATAGTACATATAGTTATACTAATAGTACAATAGTTACCTCCAGACTCGACTACTGCAACGCTCTCTATCTAGGACTACCCTTGCATACCACCTGGAGATTATAGCTGGTGCAAAATGCGGCAGCGCGGGTGGTGATGGGAGTTTCCCGGTTCTCCCATGTTACCCCCCTCCTGCGCTGTCTGCATTGGCTGCCAGTTGTGCTCCGGGTGAGATTCAAGGTGTTAACTTTAACATACAAAGTCCTTCATGACATGGGTCCGCAATATTTAAGGGAGCGACTCCTGCCGACATTGAGTACTAACTGCCCTGTGCGATCACATAGGCAAGGACTCCTTGGGGTCCCGTCGGCTGGCCAATGCCGTTTGGCGGTCCCCTGATGACGAGCCTATTCTATCGCGGCCCCTGACCTCTGGAACCAACTCCCCCTGGGACTCCGTCTGGCCCCTGACCTCCGCCTTCCGCGTGAATTGAAGACCTGGTTATTTAACCAAGCCGGGCTGTGACCCTTTGGGGGGGGGCGGGTTTTATCATGGTTTTTATTATGTATTTATGTAATTATATTTCAATGGGGCTTGTTAGTTTAATTCTTTTTTAATTATTTATTGTTCTTGTTGTTTTAGTTGTGAGCCACCTCGAGTCTTCGGAGATGGGGCGGCATACAAGTCTCATTAATAAATAAATAAATAAATATAGTTTAATGACTCTTTCAAGTTCAAGCAAGAATGCATTATAATGGTCTTCTGTAGTATTACAGCTAGAGAACAGAATGTGCCAATCAAGAGATGATAGGTCAGCATCTATAAGATCATAGTTGGCTTTTTTGAAGTTGTATTTTGGGGATCCATCATTATGATCCTCTTTGTGAGGGCGTAAATTGAGACAAAAGTCGATCATACTGTGGTCACTGTTTGAAAAGGGTTCTTGTATTTGTAGGCATATATTGAGTTTGAGCTGTTGCAGAAGATGAGGTCGAGGCAGTTGTTGAGTCTAGTGTTGTTAGATACTAAATGATCCAGTCCCAGTGTAGTAACAGCATTGTACAGGGTTGCATGTATGGGTTCAGATGTACATTCATTTTGGGTACATTCATTTATTTGAGGCCTCAATAGAAATCACACAAATATTTTCAAGGCCTACATCAACACTGGGCAACCTGATGCTCTTAATGATATTCTAGACTTCAAATGTCATTTGAAAGCATTGCTATAAACAAAGCTAATAACAATTGATTTATTAGAGTTTTAGTCTAAACCGCTGAAAGATGCTAGGTTGACTAGCTCAGATCTACATAAAGTTGGAGTTAACCCTTCCTCTTGATCTGGTCCCATAATAACATTCAGAACTGGATGCAGCTAATAGGACAAACACAATTTACTTCCCCCATCCCCAACCCTCCCCCAACACAAAGTACCTAGGAGTATAAATAAGCAGTTAACTCCATTCCATGGTGTGTTTGCTATAAGGTCTTTATCAATTATTTTTAAAATGACACAAATGTTTACAGTACTTTTTTTTAAAATAAATATTTTATTTTTAAAAAACAAAAATACAAATCTCTATTCACATTAACAGTGTTCATGTCATTATTAATACATACATCTCCTTTTATACATAAACATCAACTCTTATTTTATCCTCCACCCATTTGTACCACCTATCCCAAACCGATAATAATCCGAATCATCTTTGCCTCTAATTCCATTGTGAATTTATCCAGTTCTGCACAATCCATTATTTTTTGTGTCAAGTCTTCTTTAGATGGTATCTTTTCTTTCTTCCATCCCTACGCGAAGGCTATTCTCGCCACCGTTATGATATGTATAATGATGTATCGGATGACCTTGCTCAATTTTCCCTTAATTATTCCTAACAAAAGTATTTCCAGTTCAAGTTCTAATTTGTGTTCTGTAATTTCTAATAACCATCTTTGAACACTTATCCAATATTTTTTAACCTCTGGACACTGCCACAAATATGGAAGAACGTTCCTTCTTTATATTTACACTTCCAACATTCTTACAGTACTTTTCTCTAATTGATAGGCCGAAAGCTTACTGAGATTTTTCAGAGAAATTTTACTGCATTTGTTTTTAATTTTAAAACCACCCCAAAAGCTATACAGATAGTCCTTGACTCACAACAGTTCATTTAATGACTGTTCAAAATTACAAGGACACTAAAAAACTGACTTATGGACGTTTTTCACAGTTATGTCCTTTCCAGCATCCCCATGATCATGTGATCAAAATTGAATTGCTTGGCCGGTTGCTCTGTCCCAAGATCATGGGGTCCCCTTTTGTGACCTTCTGACGAGCAAAGTCAATCGGGAAGCCTGATTCACTTAACAACTGCAGTGATTCACTTAACAACTGAGGCAAGAAAGGTCGTAAAATTCACTTAACAAGTGTCTCACTTAACAACAGAAATTTTGGGCTCAATTGTGGCTGTAATCCCCCAAGAATGATGAATGTGTATCATAATGGTGGTTTACATTTGCATTTTGCCATTTCGCATCTATAAAACACAATTTACACAGATTGTTTTAAGTAACCTCAACTCAACAAAAGAAAAGATTCCATCAAATCCGAAGAATTTCATGGATGACATCTTGGTATACAGTGTGACCCTTATCTTCTCTTTAAAACAATTTGCAGAATTCTTTTAATAGTGGGAAATTGTTCAGAGATCTGACTTTTACACACAGCTTTTGTCTAACAATTTGCGCAGAGCCAAATTCATTATTGTCACTATTTATTGGGTAACTGAAGGAAGCATTTGATCACTGGCCCAAATATTCTTAATTCAGCCAGACTGAAACAGTGTCATTCTGGCTTTTCCTATCAGTTTTCTTCCTTAATGGCTAAAGACAGAAGCATAGGAATAAATGTGTCTCTACTTTTAGGCTGTTGGATCCAGACTACATTTACTTAGAAGTACATTCTATTAATTTTAATAGGTTTGTCTTCCAAATCAGTATATATAAGATGGCAGTGACATATCCATCTGACACGTCACTATTGCTAAGTGCGACGTGTCTGTGTTGTAAAAATCAGAGTTGGAAGAGAATAAGCCATGGTTGGAAAAGCTTAAAACAAATGGATTGATTGACATTCCAGGGGACAGGTCCTGATCACCTCATGTTTCTCTCTCTCTGCCCAATTTACCTTGCAGGGTTGTTGTGGAACTGAAATGAAGGAATAAATCCATATAAGCTAACTTGATCACTTAGATAAAAGACCAATTATAAATCAAATCCATTAATCGATGATGATAGACACATATTACCAACTGTATTAGAGGGTTAATGCCTTTAATTCCAGCTACTAGGATAGAAGAACAGCAAGATTGTCTACACTAACACAGTTTCACTCACATTCTGCCCATTAGTAAACAATGATTTGGCTTTGTGGGTATCAAAGGTAGAGTTAACCAGGCCTTTAGACTGAATGAAGAAAGATCTTCTTACATTCTTGCTTCACTGACATACATAAGAAGGAAGAACCTTAGGTGAAGCAAAGTCTAGTTATGGAAATTTATTTTTATGCAACTTTGCCAAGTTGTATGAGAGAAGATACACTGTACAATTGCTATACCAATTTGTGCAGGCTCCCGAAAAGTACTGGAGAAAAAAATATGGTGGCAAATTACCAATTTTTGCCAATATGATTTTTAATTGTTGGGGGCAATAAGCTGACTTTGTAAAAATGCCGCTTAGTAATAAACAGGCATATACAGTGGAATGAAGGCTATTGCTGAGCGCATTGAGTTGTGCTGCAAAAAATTGTAAGCCGCCCTGAGTCTCCGGAGAAGGGTGGGATATAAATATGAATTTTTTTAAAAAAAATTTCTTCCAGGAGCAAGGTTTAAAATAGATGAATTAAGTCTAATGGGTGTGTGCAAGCTTTATCCCCTTCTCCTTAGCTTCTTCAAACACAAAGTTGGGCTAGATATCGGCTCAATCCAAGGCTGGGATTCTACCTGGTCTGACCAGTTCTATAGAACCGGTTGTTACGATTCTGCACAGTTCAGAGAACTGGCAATTTGAGCCACTGGCTGTCCCCGCCCCTCCCCTCCCCACCCACTCACTCCTTACCTGGCATGCAAGCCATCAAACTTGCCTGCCTAAGTTGCTATTTTTCCTTTTTTTTCCCCCAACCATCAGCTGTTCTGCTGTGCTGGGAGATTTAGATTAGCTAGAAAGCAGGAAATGATTGGATTTCTTGCTTTCTATATAATCTAAAAGCAGAGCTGAACCTTCCTTAGGACTGAAGCTTCTATTTTTCAGTGCAGACTCAGGCAGCAGATTGCAGAAAGGTAGATCTCTGAGTGAATCTGTGATTCTGTGAGCAACTCAATCTGACTGCCTGCTTTGCCTGATTTTGGGTAAAAGTTGCTCTTTTTTTATAAATTTTTTTTAATATTTACATAAATATTTATAATATTTACATATAAGCCACGCCCAGCCAGTCACATGACCACCAAGCCATGACCAGACAGCAAGCCACGCTCAGCCAGTTAGATGACCACCAAGCCACACCCACAAATTAGGCCGTGCCCACAGAACCGGTTGTTAAGAAATTTGAATCCCACCCCTGGCTCAATCCCTTCCAACAGTATTACCACATCATTGTCCTTCCTGCATGCCTTGGAGGCTGAAAAGAACCTGCATTATCTAACTTGCTAGAGATTTCTGTGATACTGAGCATCAAAAATACATTTTTATTTCAGGACTTAAAGTAATTTTCTGGACTATTGCTGGAACACTTGCACTGTTAGTAGTGGAACAGGATTGCTGCTGAATGATTTGTCCCATGGAGTATAACATCTGTAACTGGAATCCATTCTAATGAGCACCTAAATAAGCAGGGCTTCTCTGTTTCCTGGAGAAAGTCTGTAGATATGATGTTTGCAGGATGTACAAGTAATCCTCAACCTACAACCATTCATTCAGTGACCGTTTGAAGTTACAAAAGCATTGGAAAAAGTGACCTATGACCATTTTTCACATTTACAACTGCTGCAGCATCCCCATGGACACACGATCAACATTCAGACGCTTGGCAAATGGCATGTATTTATGATGGTTGCAGTGTCCAGGGGTCTTGTGTTAATCTTTTGTGACCTTCTGACAAGCAAAATCAATGGAGGAGCCAGGTGTCAGCTTTGGAAGCCATATTACCGTGTTTCCCCGAAAATAAGACCTACCCCGAAAGTAAGACCTAGCACTATTTTCTAAACCTGCCCTAATATAAGACCTACCCCGAAAATAAGACCTAGTGTAAATCTCCAGTTCCAGGAAGACTTTTCAGGGAGCAACCGTGCACCCTCAAAACCCCCCTACACACTCACACCCCCTATTTGGCACCATAAATATATAAGACCTACCCCAAAAATAAGACCTAGTATGTGTTTTTGGGAGCCAAAAAATATATAAGACAGTGTCTTATTTTCGGGGAAACACGGTAGTACCAGAAGCTTCCACGCTGCCACATTCCTGTGCCTGGGAAAGTAGCAGGGGGGAATGGTAGAGTGTTGGTAGTTAGACATAATAGCATTCTTGTCTTCAGTCAAGGTCATGTTATTCCTGCACCTGGAGGAGGAGTGGTTGAAGGGAGGTCTCTACCTGGGGTGGATGGCGATTGGACCGTGTAATGGACTGATGGGTGTAAGGGTTGGTTTTGGACTTTTGAATTACTCTCAGATTTGGGTGTTCCCAGATGTGCCAATATACCTACTCTAATAAAAGGGAACTTGGAAAAGATGCTTGTCTTGGAGTTTTTAATTGGAGTTCAGTTTTTCTGGAATGCTGACACCAGGTTTTACTTGACAACCGTATTACTAACTTAACAACCAAAGTAGTTCACTTAATTGTGGCAAGAAAGGTCATAAAATGGAGCTAAATTCACTTAACAACTGTCTCGCTTAACAATGGAAACTTCAGGCTCAATTGTGGTCATAAATCAAGGACTACCTGTAGTCTCTTTTTAATATTTGTTGAATATATGTAAGCAAAACCAGTCACAACCTAGTTGCTAAATGATTCCTTCAGATAACTCTAATCATATATACACATACACACACACACACACACAGATACACACACACACACACACACACTTTCAAGTCAGCAGCAAGGTTTGGAGAACCTGCAAATACCACATCTGGTTGGAGATTTTACAGTATCCTTCCCATGCCACGCCCAGCAAGCCACGCACACAGAACCGGTAGTAAAAAAAATGTGAATCTCATCACTGGTGTAAATCCCTTGGATTGCACTGCTACAGCAGTTCAGCATTATAGTTCTCATCTTGCAGATGGCAACCAAATTGTGGGAAAGTTCACTTGCTGACTTATGATTTTCAAAATACACTTTCGTACACATTACCATTATCCCACTTTTGTATTTTTGTGAGAGATCCTGTTGCAAAGGCTTTGGGAGCAGTCACTAAGAATCCTTTCCTGTTACCAGCCAACAATCCCTAGTTCACATTTCTGTCTAAGGGTGGAGACACTGAACAGCTCACAAATGAAAAAGAGATCTGCAGCCTGTTGCAGGATTTTATTGATGCCTATTATTTATTAAATGCATGTGTATAGCCTACCTTTCCAGCCAATCAATATTGAGGGTGGCTTACAACCCTCCTGGCTACCAGTCCTTGACCAATAAGGAGAGCATAGCCTTTGCTGATTCCTATGGGCCAAAGCAAGATGGTGGCTACAGGGATAAAGAGCATTGCTTGCACTAGACCAGAGGTGTCAAACTCAAGGCCTGCTGACCAGATCCAGCCCACGGGGTGCGAGGCTGCCCTGGAAACAGCAACGGACTGGCAGAGGCTTCCTGCAGCCCTCTGCCAGCAAAAACTGAGCTCGTGGCAGAAGGCTAGCAAAACAAACTAAAAACAAAACAAAAAGAGAAATGTTTCCCCTTTTGCATTTGAGCATGGAAAAAGGGACAGGAAAGGAAAAAGGGAAAGAGGAAAGACAAAGAAAAAGAAGGAAAGAGGGGAAAGAAGTAGAAAGGAGAATGAAGAGGGAAGGAAAAGAAGAAAAGGAAGGAAGGAAGGCAGGCAGGCAGGCAGGCAGGCAGGAAGGAAGGAAGGAAGGAAGGAAGGAAGGAAGGAAGGAAGGAAGGAAGGAAGGAAGGAAGGAGATTATAATGAGAATGAGGAACAATGTAAGGGAAGTCCTGCCTTAGCACTTGGCCACCACAGGTGCTCCTGACACAAGTGACATCAAGCTGGCCATGCCACTCTGGCCATGCCCACCCTCCCTTCCCCCCTGAGGTCAAACACAATCTGATTTGGCCCTCAATGAAATCGAGTTTGACACCCCTGCACTAGACTGTCCAAACAAGGGAATAGAGCGGAGATTTTATGTTCACTTATAAAACAGTCCTCTTTTTTTTTTAACTCTGCAGACAAATTCCAGGTTTCCTTGCCAAAGCTTCTTTCCTACTTTCCCCTCTCAGTTCAAATTCTTCTTGCCCCTCCTCTATTCTGTTTGTGGGCAAACAAGATCCAAATTAGCAAAAAGTGAATAAGATACAGCCAAGAGACCACCTGTTCCAAATAAAAAACTTTTTCTTTTTTAAGAAATGATATAAAGTTGAAAACTCAGCCTCAGGATCTGGGTGTTTCGTGCGCAGCAATGCGAGTTATTTCCCACTCTTTCCAAAGAAGCCCTTTCCTTCATTTTTCCCCCCTGATTTTTACAGTTCGATAAATATTTTCCCAAGCTCCACTTGTCAAACAAAAGAGTTTAGCCTTAGCGTTCGTCCTCTGACAAATCTCCTTATGGTGTGGCCCCTTTGAGCCATTGATAAACAAATTAAAATTCTGTCCCAGCACAGTGCTCAGCTGGCCCATTTCATCTTGTAGTATAGGTTTGTAAAGGTCTGGGTGCCTGTCATCCTCCCCTAACCTTGTCTTTGTCAAAGGGATACAAAAGCCTGCATGCTTGGGGGCCTTACGATACTGATTAGTGTGAGTGACAAAGTGGAGAGCAACTCCACTCAGCCTTTCATAATAAATCCATCAAAGAGTAATAGAATTCCATCAATCCTGCATCGTCCCCAAGGGTCACGATGCCAGGATAGAAAGCGTGTTCCGTTGGGATTGTACAACTGTTATTATTCAATTACACTCTTTTCTTCCTAGTTAAAGACCATGATATCATTATCACTTAATGAATACATATAATTGGATCTGGACTCTGTGTTTGGCTGATGAATACCGTTCACTATTCATTCAGTCTCAGCTCATCTTCTGACCATTTATTATAGACTTTTGGCTGAAAACCACAATGACAAAGGGAATTTGAAATTAGCTGAGGTTTCGTTCAGTGCTCAGTTAGACACAAAGGCAAAACACAATCCAGTTGCCTAAATGAAGCTGAGACCACATGGAGAAGTTTTGTCTAACTTAATAGCCCCTTGTTTATATAAAATAGAAAGACACATACACTTAATCAGGGGAAAGCCGTCGGCTTACTTTTTCCCCTTTCTTTCTTATTTCCTCCAAGGAATCCCTTAACTTTATGAAACAGACAGCCCAAGCATGTTTTTGCACACCATCCAATCCTGCTGGAAGACAGCTATTACGTAAAACCTAATTAGGACTAGAACAAAAATTATTCCTTTTTTCAGCACTCCCGCCCTCCCTCCCAACAAAAACAGCAATCCCCATCCATCTACTGTCATTTAGCCCTCAAAAATGCCTTGCTCTTCCTAACATAATTTTTATACGGAAAGAGCATTTAGACTGGAACTTTCAGCCCCGTGTATTTATTACAGCTTATCAGGAGGCCATCATTAAGTTTCATCAAACAGTGTGCCCCCAAAGGAAACTCGTCCTCCTCTTCATATTGTTGGGAGTAAATGTAGCATACCTCCTTTGGATCAGTGGTGAACAGGGCACCTCATTAATCCTAGTTAGTCAATGCTGCTGGGCATGCGGAGCAGCCAAATCCAGATGGTACCCACAGAGACTCTCTAGGCAGTTGGGAATCACAGAGTATCACCTCAAGCCTTCCATACATCACTTCAAATTAAATTTACATTAAGTGCTACTCCATCAAAGATGAGAGAACCTGACATCTTTGCAAAATACAGATAATAATCCATTACATCCTATTATATACATGTCTTCTCCTTTTACTTAAGCTCACACATATCCAAGTGTGAGTTTGTGTTAAAAATTAAAGACTCTCTTACTAGAACAAAAGACTTTATGAACTGTTGACTTTGGGAAGGTTTATTATAAACGTCTGTCAAGACAAACAGTAGATTCATTTTCTTTCTTTCCCTTTCTCTTATTTTTCCTTGCCATAACATTTCTGGTTAATTATTTGTTTCTGGAATCACTTTTCTAACCTCTAAGCTGTCCACTTCAGACTCTTTGTTCTCTTTTCTAAAAAGGCAGCCTCTGCAGTTAATCAAATGTTATGAATGAAACAGTGGGACTCATATTGTCTCTTTTTGCAATTAAGAAAATATTTACTGGCATCCCCCAAACTGGCAAGCGTAGGAACATGCTATAAAATCATCACAGTGAAAATGCGAAGGATTTAATTACCTCATTACCACATATGTTAATCTCTTTTTATTTTCATAGTGCTTGGTTGCAGTTACTTTTACTTTGATGAGTCTTTCATTTCACAACCCTAATTTTATAATTATTTTGATTTGCAGTACTTACATTTCTTTTATTTAAACTGTAGTGTTTTACATATTCATATTTTGGGACGGAAGTACTTGAAGCTCAATGGGGGAAAAATGGAAACTCACTTAAACTCATTTTTTGTTCAGATATTAGGCAATACATATTTCAAGGAAGATAAAACTTCTGTCCACTCACAACAAATAGTCAAATCAGCCATTTCAAAGTTTAAATTACATCAAGATTATTTAATAGTTAAAAACTGTGGTTTAAAAGAACTGGCCAATCACGCAGATATTCACAATATTGTTGGCTAAAATGTGGCTTGCTAATTTGTGGTTGGAGAATTTGGTTACTTCATTAAATAATGGTTTTGCTGATCCTGGGTTAGTATATTATATAAATATAGCCCTGTTGTCTGGCCAGATAGAGGTATGACAGGTAACCCCTGGTTAAGTACTGTACATGAATATGCTATGCAAAAACAAGGATTCATAAAATAAGAAAGGATATGTTAAGAATCAGAGACCATGATAGCATACAGTGTATCTGTTGGACTTTATCTTGGCCAGACTTTATCATAATAAACCATCTGCTGATAAGTTATGAGGGGCAAAGAACTAACTCATTGGTCAGCAGATTTGGAGGCATAGATTTTACATAATTTTGAGTAAATTATGAGAACTCCTTATGGAGTGGAAATATAAAAATGCTGCAAGGTGGATGGGAAAAAAGGAAAGAGAAGCATTGAATTTTAGAAAAGTAGTGCCAAATACATCTTGTCCAGACCCACTTCCCACAACTGGAATCGGCATTGGTTTAGACTGAGATCCAAAGAACATGCTTTGCCTATGTTTAGAAAAGCCTTGGTGGCTCAGGCTGTTAAATGCCTGCATTTAAGATTCAGCTGCCTATAATTACTGTAGGCTTGAATCCCATCAGGCTCAAGGTTGACTCAGCCTTCCATCCTCTCAGGGTAGGTAAATTGAGGACCCCAGATTGTTGGGGGCAATAAGCTGACTTTGTAAAAATGCCACTTAGTAATAAGCAGGCATATACAATGGAAGGAAGGCTATTGCTGAGCACACTGGGTTGTATCCCAAAAATTGTAAGCCGCCCTGAGTCTTCGGAGAAGGGTGGCATATAAATGTAATAATAAAAAAAAGCCAAATACTATTAATTCTGCTGTAGTTTTCTTAACAATAATAACAGTGACAACAGCAATAATAATAATAACAACAACAACAACATTACAGTACCTGGAGACACGGAAGAGAAGAGAAGGAACTGGAGAAAAATTACAAAATATAAAGACCTGCAAATAGAAATAAAACGACTGTGGCAAAAGAAAGCAAAGATAGTACCAATAGTCATAGGATCCTTGGATGCGCTCTGGAACCATCTGGAGTACCACTTGAACATCATTGGCATTGACAAAATCATCATCGGTCAATTGCAAAAGGCAGCTTTATAGCTTACCACCTGTGAAGATACTTTTAGCACATCAAAAAATAACTTCTACCCATCCCAGGTTGTTGGGAAGGACTCTGTTAAGTAGATAAACAAAGCTAAATCAAGTCTAAACTTATGGCTGACTGTGCAACCAATCATAATTTAAAATTAATCTGTTAGTGCTTCAAAACTACATTGAATGTTATGCTGCCCATATTGAGATTCATCCCCCAAACCATGGGTGCAGCTTCCAGAGATCACCAAACATTTTCCCAAAGTTAAAAATTTAATGTATCCCTTAAGACATTCCAACCAAGGTACCCTGCACATATGCTGAATTACAATCTGGTTTGGGGTTATGGTAGCTATCTCCCAATACTTTTAGATTTAGAAGACGTAAGATGGGGAAGCATGCTTTAAGTATCTGGTCCTTCTTTAAAGTTATCTTATAGACCCCGTGAAAATATCCATGCCCTGAGTTTTTAGCATATGATACAAGAAGAAGCATTCTTGATCACTTTTCAACAAATCTTGAACCTTATAAACCTTTGCTTGATTGGAATTGTCCCCAGGTTTGGATACTTTCCATTGCTGAATGAAATAATTATATGCTATCAGCCATCCATGTATTTTCATATTAAGTATTTTAATGATGTTACAGTAGTCTAATGCGTACATTGAAAGAACTTTTTAAAAGGAGATAAAGTAAAGGCCTATAATAGAAAATAACATAGACATCTAGATCAACTTGCTTGTTACAGAAGAGATGCTGGGTTTTTTTCCTCTTGGTATTTGAACGAGTTTTAGTCCTACCAAAATTTGAATTTCATGATCATGAAACTCTTGAGTAAAGCAAGCAAAAAATTCAGACTCCATGCTTAGTACCTGAACTAGCACTTTCATATAAAAAGGATTGGGGGGAACAGAAATCAAGAGTCACACACAGAAGAATGACCAAGACCAACAGATGTAGCTTAACACAAACTGAAAGAAGTGATGCTATGGCTAGAGAAGACTTTTGCAACATTCCATATTGTATGCCGGTTAAGCCACTCCTGATCAGTATGTAGCTGTTCTCAAGTCATTCATGGTAAATTACTTTTGTCTGAGTTGCTCCAGAGTGCTCTATATAAGTCTTGGAAACCCTGCCAGAAGCTTTTTGACTGTATTTTAATGGTTTGTTTTAATTAAGTTGATTGTTTGACTTTTTGTAATTAGTTGTGTGCACTGCCCAGAGTCACAAGAGTGATAACATTAATAAACAATAAGAATATTAGTGATTCCAGCAACTTGGAGAAGAGAGGAGAGGAGACGTACATTCTTTTGCTATGTACTTTTTGCACAAGGAGAGAAAAGTAAAATACTAATCCATAATACTGGATAAGATTCTGTGTACAATATATATTCCTAATGAAAAAATATTAACAAGGACCACACCAGATGTTAGTGTTCCTGGGCATCTGTTGATAAGTGAGAAATGGGACTCAGGAGCTTTGGTTAGACAATGAGGAGTTAGACCAGTAGAATTACAGGAAGAACAACCACCACAGACAAGACAAAAGTATTCTGTGTTTGAAAATTGTACCATTGTGGCCTGCTCTTATAAATTGGAACCAACAAAATGAGACAACTTAAAGTGAATGCTTGAGCATTGGAAAAGACTTTATCCAGACTCAAATATCATTGAAAAGAAATATTAGCATATCAAACAAAATTCAATACCAGAAACAAAAATTCAAGGAAGGAAAATGGTTACACATTCAAAAAAAATCATGAAAATGAAAGATCCAAAAATAATAGTAGAGTAGTAGAAGAGATTCAGATAACAAGAATTGCAAGGGCCAGTCAGAGGTGGTATTTGCCGGTTCTCTGAACTACTCAAAATTTCTGCTACCGGTTCTCCAAAACTGGTCAGAACCTGCTGAATACTACCTCTTCCTTCACTGCTTGGATCCACACATATAATATTATGCCAATACATTATACATTAGGAGGTTCTTGGGAAGAAAAGTATGCGAATGAAGACCAACACCACAGCTAAAGAACTAACAGATGTGATTTCATGTTGTTGTGTATAAAGTAATAATAAATATCAGATTAGTATTTATTTTCCTATCCCTGAAAGATAGACCTCTTTTCTACATTATTTTCTTTTTCCATTTAATTTATTTAAATAAAGCATTTTAAATAAAAATGTTCCCTCAACATTGTCAAACTATTTACTAAGTCTGCGCTACTATTACTATTAAACTTCTCATCACTCCTTATCACCCATGCCCTCCCACTTATGACTGTATGACTGTAACCTTGTTGCTTGTATCCTAACTATTTTTATTGACTGTGTCCTAGTATGATTTGATTGCTTATTGAACCCTATGACTATTATTAAGTGATGTACCTTATGATTCTTGACTCTTGACGAATGTATCTTTTCTTTTATGTACACTGAGAGCATATGCACCAAGACTTGTGTGTCCAATCACACTCGGCCAATAAAGAATTATATTCTATTCTGTTCTGTTCTGTTCTGTTCTGTTCTATTTTATTCTATTCTATCAGAGTACCAAGAACAAGGAAAGCTAAATAATTTAATGGTATACCAAGTTACAGTACCCCATACTAACCTTTCCATAAAAAGACATCTTATAGGTTGCAATTATAATTGAAGTTCCTTGGAAGTTTTACTGCTATCATTAAAGGATTAAGATTTAACATTGTCTGAATTGTAGGAAAACGAGTGTAGTAATTAAATTCAAACATGGGCACACAATTTGAGCTTCTGTGTAAACTGCTGAGATTCTTTGTGGACATGACAGGATAGAAATATTATACTGTGATAATTAATCAATCAATCTGGAAGCAAGCCACCAAGCCTGCTCTTTAGTTACTGCTAACTTTGAGGAGTAAATTAGAAAGAAATCAACAGTTTCAAGGAGAGGCTACATCAAACACATTCTAATGCAAAAAGAGCTAATACATAAATAACCCTTTTAGAGAATTTCCCTGCCGGCTCCAGGAAGAAAACCAGCAGAGTACTTTGCAATAATTTCAGAGAACTAGAAATCGGCAGGTACAAATGTATATGTAGCTGTAGCTGTATATGATGTAGAGGTAGATGTAGATTTATATTATAGAGTTGATGGAAGTGCACCAATCCAACAATTTGCCTAGTGCAGGTGGCATTCAGGAGGATCTACAGAGACGTACATGTGAAAAAATATTATCTTTCATTTCAGCGAAAAGCAAAGCTCTGAATAATAGTTTAGTGTTTAAAGCTCTCCTCTCTTTCAAAAGCTTAAAGAGAATTGCATGGCACCCTAACTTTTATGCACAGCATTATATTCACACAGGCTCTAGATTAGGGCAAATAGCTGATTGCTGCAAATACTGTTTCTAAACTGAAGATAGAAATCTGAGAGCAACAAAATCAAGGTTCTTGATAGAGGATATTTTTTGCCTAACGTCTTCCATGTCTTTAGGCTTGTGATTTGACATTGAGCACACAATGTAATCAATGAAGTTTGTGGCACTTTTGGCCAGGTTAAGTTGTTCCCTACTGCATAATTATCATCCTTGTGATAATCACGGTGATAATTTTCCAATTATAGACTAATAAACGCTTTTTAATTTGTTAAAATTCAGTGAGGTCAGTTTTATAGGTTCTTTATGAAACCACTAGCAGAATGGGAATTTATTGTCAAATGTTTTAATTATTCCAGTTACTGAACAATGTGCATCAACAGGTAATTTTTTTAGAATTAAAGTTTTACATTACAGGCCCTTTTTAGCTAAGAAAGGGGGCACCTGGGAAAACTAATTTTGAGATCCAATGTTAGGGACTTTTATAGATCTATCTCCATTCATTTTAATCCTATATATAAAGCCGAGAGTAGAATCATAAAATCACAGAGCACAAAAGGGACTTTACAGGTCTTCTAGTCCTCACCCTTATTTTGTTGACTGCTCTTTTCTCCATTGCTAAGTTAAAGGGCCAAAAATTACAATGGTGTAAAATGTACTGTCCCTTTAATCAATCCTACTGTCATTGCATTTACAAATTTGTTCTGAGACACTGCCAAATTGTTGTGTTCTTCTGGAAATTCTCAGTTATGGAAGGCTGCTTAGAGGTTGAACTGTAATTCCCATCATTTCTCACCATGATCTAGAGGAAACCTTTGAAAGAGTGTTCCCTGCCCATCTGTACTTCAAAAGAGCTAATAGCGTCTTGGGCCAATGCAAGCCAATCTACCGGAGGAATTGAAAATAGCAGCAGTGCATGCTACTTAGTGGAGCATTTGTATTTTGTGACACACAACACTCTTGATTATCTTTCAGACACAAAACTCAAATGTGATATATTTGGGAAAAAAATATTTAGCAAGGCATGGGGTGGGCTGAGAGATATCAAAAATAACAATGGAAATCAAATGTGTTCATTGGTTTCCTCCACTAAAAATAATACTTACCGTTTATATTTGCTCATTCTTTTGTTTCTGATTAAGTAGTTATTCAAGAGATCACAGCTGATCTTGGAGCAGAGAAAAAAATATTCCTATTTCTGGAGGTTATCACCCTCACACATGCTATTTTTCATTCCTCTCTACAGGCTTCTCCTTCAATGCTTCTTATATTAATATCTGATCACTAAACAGGATAGAAAGTGGTACAAATCACATTATTAAATTTGCTTGAATATTAAGCTTTTCACCAATGTTTATCTGGGTTGGGAAAATTATTTTTTTCCATGTGACCAATGGCATGTAATTAAAAACAACAAATAATAGTCACATTCCCTAAGAGTATAATTATGATCATATGAAGGAGCTGTAATTGAAAGACAGAAGATGTTTCATTCTATATTAAAGAAGAATTTCCTTCAATGGGTTTCCTGCAGCTCATTAGCTATTCCCTGGACGGTTCTCATAGGTAATTAGATGTTAACAGGATTTGCAACAGATCACAGCAATCTCAGTGGGTGCCAATAGGATTCACTCCCTCTGGCCTTATGAGCACAGCAACATGGATAATACCCGCGCTGGGAGTTAATGGGGACCATTACTGAGCCCTTTTAAATGAGTTACATTAATGCACTTAAGCTAAACGCTTCTGTATGTGATTAAATATTAACATCCGCAAAATATGAAATCGTGAAATGCAATCAAGGTTTGTTGTTTTAATTTTTCCCAACATAGGGGTTTCTGGCTTTCCTCAGCTGCATAAGAAAATGTTCAGCAAATAGGGTGTATTAAATTGTCAGGACTTAAACGGACCATCTTGGCCGATTGTTTTTAGTTAGGGTAAAAGAGAAAAGGAGTAGAGAAACGGAGTGGAGGGAGGAATGGTTGCATTTTTATAAATAAATAAAATTATAAATAAATAAAATTATAAATAAAAATAAATAAATAAATAAATTTTTAGAATTCCTTTACTGATATGTAGGATCAATGCTTTAATAAAAGATGTTGACCACTGTGATAAAGTAGATTTTTTTATTCATATAAAGCAATGGTGGAATCACTTGGCCAGTCAATTAATAAAGTTTCCATAAATATTGAGAAACTTTGTTTAATGTTTTTACTAATCCTTCGCCATAATGGCCTCATTAGGCTGATTTGAAAATTTCATACTACAAACTGGAGGTAGGTTTTAATTCAATAAGGCACATAAGAATTTGTTTGTGAGATTATATGAAACATTCATCTATGCTGAACATAATCTTAAGTGACCCTCTAACTCAATGGTCCCCAACCTTTCTTCCATCAGGGACTGGTTTTGTAGAAGACAATTCTTCCACTGACCTATGGGAGGGTTGTGCACAAACTAGATCCCACGCATGTGCAGATGAAGCTTCACTCACTTACCCGTTGCTTGCATGACCCAGTTCCTAACAGTACTGGTCCACGGCCCAAGGTTTGGGGACCCCTGCTCTAACTTACATCACATCTCCTGGGTTAAATAAATAAATAAATAAATAATCTCCTGGGATAAGCAAGAGAAAGTTTGGTCCAATGGTTAGGGCACCAGGCTAGAAAGTATTATTACCTTTAATTATTATGATGCAGATTACTTGGTAATTTTGTAAATTAGTATTACTATTTGCTAATAATTTATAGCATCAGTTATTTTTAAAAATCTTTTTAAAAATATTGCAATCACTTTAAATTTGCTAGGTAAATCAAGGATTTATTTCAATATATAAATGTGTGATATTCTCTTCCAATCTTTTTTCTCTGCAATCATATTCATATCTGCTCAGAAATAAGCCACATTAATAGAAACTTTTATTTAGTGTGTGCATGTAACTAAGCACAGTATGAGTAAATTAACTCAATAACAATTTATTCCCAGGCCCAGTAATTCATTCTGCATTATCTCTGAGAAGAAATGCACATGATTGTAATTATTGTTTTAATATTTATTACCGTTCTAACAAACTTATAAATAAGGCTATTCTACTGAACTAAGACTGAATCAGCAGATAAATCAGGGGTGTTCAACCATGGGAACTTTAAGACCTGTAGTCTTCAATTCCCAGAATTCCTCAGTCAACAATGCTGGCTTGGGAATTCTGGGAGTTGAAATCCACAATTCTTAAGATTCTCAAGGTTGAACTCCCCTGAGATAGATAAAACTGGGACAGATAAAATATCTGTGCTCAATGATGCCATATCCCAAATTTAGTCTTGGCCACCTTAGATGTGAAAGAAAATCAAGCAGATTGTTGAAATTTATGTTAGAGATGGCAGAAGGAGAATTGAGATATCCATAACTGTAACAGAAGCAAAACGTTGAATTCTTTGTTTCAGATGATTCATTGCACTGTAATTCTGTGTCTTCTACTGACTGGAAAAGATGCTCCAACATACTTGAAGGATATCAAATCAGAGCAAGCAAATTAGTAGGAAGGGTTTTTTTAGAACGTAAAATCTTTTATTAATCAAACCATCTCAACCTTATGAAAAGAAGGGAATAAAATTAGTGGTTCTAAAGTCTCTGTGTTAAGATTATACATTGCTGAGATCAAAATATAACCACAGTAAAATTGGTTAGTCATCCCTAAGAGTTTTAAATCTATTTTGCTTCTTAGATACAGGATGTTTTAAGTAAGAACTCAATAGATTTCAAAATTCCCTTAATGTTTCCTTGAAGCTAATTTTATAATAAAGGAAACCGTGTATTTTGCAGCAAAAAAATAGAGAGAGAGTATTGTGTTGAGCAACAATAACAAAATGGATAAATGAAAAAGAAAAGCAATAGCATCAAGGGACAGCAATGATAAATTAAAAGGTAATAGACTTTTTGAAATGTTATCAAAGAGAAAATGGGAAAACAGCAAAAGCCTGATGAATGTTAATCAGAAAAAAGATTCAATAGTTGTGGTGTCACCACTAAGAAGACTTGTCTATTGTTCCAGTCTGAAAATCTCACATAATACTAAACAAGTGTGATTTGGTCTGGGGCTAATGTGTACCTTGACCTCAGCTATTGTAGTTAGACAACTATCATTGTGACTCAATATGATTTGGTAACCCAAACAGAGCTGGCATATTTTTAAAAACCATGATTTAAAACCCATGGATTCAGGATGATGATACAGGTGAATCCAATGATAGGATTCATGTTTCCTGATTATTTCAAGTTAACAAGGATTAAATATATAAACCACATATGGAATAAGATGGTTGATATGGAAACAAGCAACTTCTGAGTTTAATAGATAAACTGGCTTTCTGCATCCCATCAAAACTAGTACTCAAAAGGATCTAAGAGTGCTTTTGTATAACCCATTCAGAGTCCGAAATGAACTCTTTATAGTGTTGTTATCCTATAAACTTCAATCTCATCTGGATTAACTTTTAGATTGCTAAACTTCATCTCCCTATTAGGATTCAGTGGTGGGATTCAAATTTCTTTAATACCGGTTCTGTGGGCATGGCTTGATGGGCGTGGCAGGGGAAGGATACTATAAAATCTCCAGTCAGAGGTGGTATTTGCCGGTTCTCCGAACTACTCAAAATTTACACTACCCGTTCTCCAGAACTGGTCAGAACCTGCTGAATACTACCTCTGGATTAGGTACTATGTATCCATTTTGGGATAGCCACTGTTCCTAGATTTGGCAATAGGCAGAGTTCAATATCTGCTAAAAGTTGCAGATTAAGCCTATTCCTATGCATTTTGTTGGTTTCAATGAGATTTATTACTAGGTAATAAGCACTGGATTGCAATCTTAAGAATCAGAAAACAACTTTATAGCAACGGTAGCTGTGCATCAGATGTACCTATTTCAAATTTAGGCTTTGAAAATACACTGGACTTAAAGTCTGTAGAGATTCTCAGTCACCCAGGTCATGGTTGTCCCAAAGGTGCTTTTTCAGGAGGCAGCTGGACAAGAAACACTGGAACACTGGACTTAAAGTTGCATTCTCTTATAGGCAGCTTTCTATGAACTTTCCTTTTTCCCCTCATGTGGTTAGACAGACCACCAGATTTGATGAATAGGAAAGAAATATTTCTCCAAATTATCACAATTTATTGCATTTATATCACACCTTTTCTCTGAAAGCTCAGCGTGCCATCTATGGGAGTCTTCCCTAATTATATCCCCATACAATTATATTCCCCTATAATTTTCAAAGGAACCACCCTGTGGAAAAGGTTAGACTGAGCAAGAATGGCTGGTGTAAAGTCACCCAGTGAGGCTTATGGTCAAGTGAGAACTGGGTCTTCAAACTCCAAGGCCAGCACTTGAAGCCCTAGAGTAGTAGAGTAGTATTTACCACAGCATGGAGAACTTTAAAGGATATTCCATCCTCATCATTCCCACACCACTGACCTTGGGTGTAATCCTCTGCTAGTTTATTTTCTTCTCTCTTCTTTTGATTACCATTTCACTCATTTTTCTTTGAGAATAATCATCTGGCAAAAGAGAAGGAGGAGGCAGAGGAGTTCAGTGGGGCGGGATATAACCAACATCATGTGAGAGAACTTGCACAACAGGACTTGGTTCAGCTCTCCTCTCTGCAACTTCCGTAAGATCCCTCCTTTCCATTCCTTCAATTGATCCTATATTTAGGACATATAAAGCAGCAGGGGGCAGAAGATCCTAATTCTCCAAGATTGATTTGCACAAAGGTAATTGGTTCATTCTGTTCACGCAATTGGTTCATTCTGGTCCCTAACTGGTTTTGTTGTTGTTGTTGTTGCTGTTGTTAACTTTAATGTTTTAATTCTTATTGCTGAATATTTTAATAATAATAATACTTTTTAAATAATTTATTAGGCTTGTATGCTGCCCTCTCTCCCTGAGGACTCAGGGCGGCTCACAGTATAAAAAACAATACAATAAATTATTTTAAAAGTAATTAAATAACACAAGCCTAATAGTCAAACTAATAAAATTAAGTTAAAATTACTTTAAAAAGCCGCCCCCCCTTATTTCAGTCCAGGCCAGCCTGCTGAAACAACCAAGTCTTCAGGTTGCGGCAGAAGGAACAGAGATCAGGGGCCAAACGAAGACCCAAGGGGAGCTGGTTCCACAGGGTGGGTGCTCCCACAGAGAAGGCCCTACCCCTGGGCACCGCCAGCCGACAATGTCTGGCCAATGGCACCCCAAGAAGGCCCTGCCTGTGGGAACGTACATGGTGATCAGAGTGTGATGCCGGCAGAAGACATTCCCGCAAGTACCCTGGACCCAAGCCATGTAGGACTTTGTATGTCATCACTAGTACCTTGAATCTCACCCGGAAGGCAACCGGCAACCAATGTAGGTCGCGCAGGAGGTGTATAACATGGGAGTATTGGGCACTCCCATCATGTTTTAATAACTTTATTGTTTTTAATAACTTTATGTTTTTAATAACTTTAATGTTTTGTATTGTGCTTTCATGATGCTGTAAACTCCCCAGAGTCATGAATCATAGCTGGCATATAAATGAAATAAATAAATAAATGGACACAAGTAAGCAAACCATCATCACCATCATTTAAGCAAATATAATTAAAATTAAATGAACATTTTATCATTTCTTTTAAGCCTAAGAATTTCTGAGAGGCGAAATAAAGGTGAAAAGGTGAAAAAGAATTAAGCTGCAGTCCAGTCCTCAGATATCTGAAAATAAATGTAATAGAACTTGAGTAAAGATTACATCTAAGCAATGGATTCCAATATAAGTCCATATATATTCCTTTCTGCTTTGTGTATACTTTGTATACATATCACAGACTTCCCCAAAATAATGCTTGGCTGTTCGGAGAATTACCATTTTCACAACGTAGGTTTTATTAGTAACACACATTCAGTTCTGTCATTTATGATAAATAATGTTTATCGATGTTCGCTTCCATCAGTGAAATAAAGTGTCTAATAGTACATCAGAATTAGCCCATTTTCTTTGCACATTTTATGTGATGTGCTTTTTAAGTTACATGCCTGATTAAAAATTTAAACATTATCACCATCAGTGTTAAAATATCCTGCCAGTGAAGCTATAATTATGCTTATTCTATCTGCTCCAAGCAGAAACTGACATTTCTGGGGCAGTATTTGGCTGAAGGAATTATCTAAAAACTACTTTTTATCCTCACATTGACAAAAAAGCAAGATAGGCAAACCCTTACTGAATTTACACAAGCAAAAAAGGATGCAGATTTTTTTTCACTGATATACTTTAAAATATTATTTTGTATAATTCTTTTGTGTTTGCAATTTTTTCTTAAACAACTTTATTAAATTTCAATAAAAAAATAAAATAGAAAATAACAAAAAGGGGAGGGAAGAATTCAAAATGGGGTATTTATATTGTGCTGTTGTGTGTGTGTGTGCGTGCATGTGAGAAAGACTTCAAACTTTTCTCAGTACAGATACAATTATATAATCAGGTAATCTTTTAAGTTAAACATAACATAACCAATGCACATTGTATCATTTCCCAAATATATTCCTTAAGAAATCCCATATTTCTTCCGTTCTATTCATCTATCATAACAAAAAATTCCTAATCTCAATTACACATCCATGTTTACATTCTTATATAAATCTTATTAAAAATACACTTCACCATACACTTCATTGTACTGATACATTTTTAAAAACATTGTTTTGTATAATCTTGAAAAATTAAAAAAGAATAAGAATTTTCTTCCTGAATCAAACCAAGAACCCTTTCAAACCACCTCTGCTTTTCCCAAATACTTAATCAAATGCTGTGTTTGAAAAGACATCACAAGTCATAGAGCCAAAATACAATGGTTACCCATCAACTCAACATCTGGATTACAAAGGAATATTGTAGCCTTCTTTAACCCAGAGCCATCCAGATGTATTGCACTGCAAATCATCCCTTGCAGGCAGTAATACCTTTCTGGAAGTCAGGCATTGGGACTTTTTATACCAAAACAAATAGAGAGACACAGATTATTGATAGCTGGGGATTCCATGCTAATTACCTAGAGAATCTAATTATCAAATAAGCTAGTTATCATCTATACCTGTCTTAATGCAGGATTAAAAGCACAATAATGTAGAAAAATTATATAGAAAAATTATGAACTGGAAAACATAGCTGTATGATAGAAGTGTCAAATTTACCTATTTGAAGTTGTCTAAACCTAAGTTATTTTCTTTAAGATTGTATTATCCTATCAAAACTTAAAGGACCCTCAGTTTTCAAGCTCATTATTCAACTTAGCACAAACTGTAATGAAATGGTGGCCTTCATCCAGGAATTATAAAAGTAAGTATTAAAGATGTAGCCCTATTATTTCAGAATAAATATATGTTGTGCATGGAGTTAGGCTTTGAAAGAGAAAAATGTCTAAAACCAGCAGCATCTAAGCTGACAACTGGCATGTGACAGAAAAATTATATGCTGTTTTAAAAGTTTTCCACAGATTGGGAGTTGTTTATTGGACATAATTGAGGATTGAGGTATTGATCTTCAAAGCCTTCAAGTACTTAAGATCTGACTATCTGCCAAATGGTTTCTATCTCTTTATGAACCTAAAAAGACTTCAAGAACTTCAAGATAAATTCTTCTGAAGAGCATCCTATTGTCAAATGCTTGTCTATCTAGCACTGGGAGAAAGCTTTCTCTCTGTAAAGTGTTATCACAATTGTAAAGAGACATTTCTCTCAATAGATTTTAATTGTTAATTTAACATTTGTAGTTTCATTTTTAATTTCTTTTCTATTCTTTTAAATTTTGCTCACTGCCTTGCATATGATCTGATGGCAGGAAACTGCCCACTGACTATAAAAGTTGGGATTGCTGGGATTGGAATGCCATAATACAGATAGTCCTTGTTTAGTTACTGCCTCGTTTAGCAAGCATTCAATTACAATGATGACGAAAACATCATTTAGGAGTCACTCCTTGCATTTACAACCTTTGCAGGATTGTAAAGTCCAGGAAAGTTGAAGTCAGTTTGTAAAAGTGTGATATCTTGCTTAATGAACAGTTCCAATTGTGGTCACTAAACAAGGACTACCTGCAACTGAAAAGCTAATCACATCAAAAATAGGCTACTTTTTCATGCACCAAAGAAAAGATGATGGTAAAAAAAAACAAGATTATTGATAAAAGCATGATGTGCTTTTCAGCAAAGAGTGAATGATAGTGAGCATATAGAACAAATACATATTTCTAATGAAAAGTTTGTGTGCATACATATTTCTTGTTAGGTTTGCATGAAGAGACAGATGCGGAGTGCTTCAAGCTCTTTGTTTATTAGTGACTACAGCTCAGAACGAACCCACTTTGGCTGGGCTGCGGCTGCTACTTATAGCCAGCAGCCGCAGTTGCCAGCCAATCAGAGTGCAGGGTTTTCCCGCACTTTTTAAACCAATCATTTCTTACATTTTAGAAGAACAGTTCAAACTAAACCAATGACTTTAAACCTGCATACATAACATTTCTAATGAAAAGTTTGTGTGCATACATAATTGAAAGTTCTCAATTATTCCACTGATTAATTCTCATAAAATATGTAAGTTTATCAAGTCATGGATACTCATGGACTGTGAGAAATCACTTTCCTTTCACAGCTAAATCAAGACTCATTTTTCATAGCTTCTAAAATAAATATTCTATAGAACATTATACAACAATCCAGCTTCTCTGTTACGTATTCTCTCATATCATTCACAGCACTTTTTAGCTTAGAGAATACACATAGGAGGGAAAGGCTGTATAGTTCAGTAAACACATTTCAATAATAAAGTAATTTAGCTCATTAAAGTCAGGCCATTACAGTAAATCAAAATCTTCATCAGGATTGAAGAGTGCATACAGTTGTTTGTTTGAATAGTTAAGCTGGGCAAGTCAATTCTCCTGAAGGTCAAAGACACTATTGCTTCCACGTTTTGTTATTGGAAAAAAAACACCCTGCATCATTTGATAATATCATATTATCTCAACCTGATCAAACAACTTCCTCCTCTCTTGCTTTCCTCAGCTCTGGTTGATCATGTTAGGAAGCAATCTCGGATGAAATGTATTGGAGATTTTAAAAATATTTTGCACAAAGCGATCTCAAAGTGAGTGGGATTTTTGCTGGTTTCCAGAAATATTTTTATTTTGTTTTTCCAATGAATGCCACGAAACCGTATTTTGGAAGGTTTCATTTCTTCAATTCCATTTAGGCAAATGTCAGGAGAAAAGAGGGATGTTTCTCCCCCTTTTAAGCGGTTCTTTCTTGCTTTTCCCATGTCAGGTGCACTCCAGTGGCATTTCTTTAAAAAATAATTTTGTTGCCATTATAGCTAAGGTATAAGACAAAGACAGGAAATTGCATTTGCAAACACCTCCCCCTTCTAGAGAGATGCATGAGCTGATGATGAGATAATCAAAGGTGTTAGGAGAAAAAGAGAGGTAGACAGGAGAAGAGAAGTTACCTTGGGCCAAATTGCTGGCTTTAGCCCTTTAGCCCACTGACAACATATGTCCCTGATTGGAAAATAATTCCCTGGGAAATGCAGGAGGGAGGGAGGAGAGAGAGAGAGAGGGAGAGGGAGAGAGGGAGAGAGGGAAAGAAGGGTGGAGGGAGATAGAGAGGGAGGGAGAGTGGGAGGGAAGAATATAGAGAAAGAGGGATGGATGGAGAGAGGGGGGAGAAAGAGAGAGAGAGTGAGAAAGAGAGAGAAAGAGAGAGGGGGAGGGAGAGAGAGATGATATGGGTCATGGAGCATCATCAGAAGGAAAAATATGAGGCCATGGAAGTTAACTACTGGATCTGGATGGCCAAATCATTTAAATAAATATTAAAATAAATGTCAGAAGGTCTGATGAGCTTCATTTAGCTCATCCTTCCCTATTGTCCTTATCTATCTTCAGATACTTTTACAAACTATGCTACTGTGGTTTTCTAGCTCTACCACTCAGGAAGAGGCACCTCAACTGCAAGCAGGTATCTTCATACTAATCAAGCTCTGTAGCTTAGTATCACGCCCAAAGTGGATTTCAGTATCAAACATCCTCAAAACGTTTCTATTTAGGCAAATCCATTCATCATTCTCCAATCAATAGAGAATAGGTACTGGCACTGCCTGCCAGGCCCTGAATTTATTTCTCCTCTATAGGCATGTTGCTTTGCTCATGCATTAATCCACCGCAATGTCCCTAAATAAAAAGCAGCAAAAACAAGAGCATTTAAGAAGGACCCTGCTAAATCCTCTGGTGTCTCATCAGATCCTATAAATCTTCTGCTGGATCAGGCCAAAGGCTCATGTAGTCCAGCTTTCTGGGTCTCATACTGGGCATTCAGGAAGCTCAGAAACATAGAAGAACAAGTGATGTTGCTCTCTAGTAGCCCATAAACCAGCAGAACGCCCAGTCCTTTATAAATTGGTTCCCTCATTTAAGATCAGCCAAGGGACTGTCATCTATTAGGGTTTAATTCTGTCTTCTAGAAGGAATCCTCAACTTACAACCATTTGTTTAGTGACTATTCCAAATTATGAGACACTCACAAACTATGACTTATGACTGGCCCTCAGCAGGATCCCCATCTGATCAAAATTCATGCACATGGCAACCCGCATGTATTTACAATGGCTGCTGTATCCTGGGGTGATGTGATGGCCATTTGAGAGCTTTCCAGCCAGTTTCCAGCAGGCAAGTCAATGGAGGACACCAGATCCACTTAATGACCATAAGTTTCCCTTAACTACAGTGATTCGTTTAACAACTATGGCAAAAAAAGTCATAAAATGAGATACAACTCATTTAATCCGGGCTGTGACCCTTGGGAGGGGTGGTTTTAGATTTTGACTGATTTTAAGTTTTGTATTTGGTAATTGCAATTGGGACTGTTAGTTTAATTCTTTTTTAAGTATTTATTGTTGCTGTTTTATTGTAAGCCGCCCCGAGTCTTCAGAGATGGGGCGGCATATAAGTCCCATTAATAAATAAATAAATAATAATAACTGTCTTGGTTAGCAATGGAAATTTTGGATTCAATTGTGATCGTAAGTTAAGGATTACCTGTACTTGAACCACATCTTTTTCTGAATCTCTCCCAAATTAAAAAGCAGCAGTAGCTCTAGTTGTTCCTTTAGCTTTCTTAACCATTTGGATGCAACATCTTTGCACCCAGGCTTTCTTTGATATTTTAATTCGATCACGAATATGTGACTAGTCTTTAGTGTAAGCCATTAATGGTCCTTCCATCTTGATTTCTCATTTATAATAGGGCTTTGCTCACTGGCTATTGGAGAAGAGGAAGAGACAGATTGCAAACTGCTAAAAAATGATGGACATTAGAAATGATGGATCATGATCAGTCTGGGTTTGAAACAACCAGAAGCTTGTCCCCAAACTAGGCATTGCTTGGCTATGTTTGTTGGGTTAGTTACTTCAAACAAACTTGCTCCTTATCAGGGCTATTTTAGCAGAGCAAATTTGGCTCAAGTGGAGAAGGGGGTGCAAAATGACACACTTCCTGAAATACTGAATTCACAAAGAGGAGTGAAATAAGCCATTTACATTCAGAATGATCTAGGCGGGTGCCCCAAAGCTGTGTACCTGGCAATAGGCATTAACATCCCCCCCAAGATGTGCTAATCCATGGTTCCTTTCACATATCGCTGAGGCTTAGCCAGGAACTGAACAGCTTCATCAATTGCCTAGCTGCAAAACCCCACCAAGGTTTACTCATGCTAATGGCGTTATAGGCACTTCCTCCTTTGCCAAACTTCAGCGACTGCTGATCACACAAATCTGGGTATGATTCAAAAACAATGGGAACTGTACCAAACCCACTGTGAATGCCATCACTCCAACTCTTCATTGTCCAATTATTTCTTGTTGTCATGGTTAAAATCTGGAGAAGTTGTCCAGTTCAGGCTTCAATAATATGCAAGTTTCTCGATTCATTTCCGTGAGGGTTGTGTGTAGCAGGCCTTGCTGGAATAAGAAGAGAAGATTGTTCCCAGCACAAGCTAGAGTATTGCTATTATAACTGCTTCCCTGATTGGGATGAAAAGTTTATCATTATGACCCCTCCCTAAGATCTTGAGATGAAGTGACCTATAAATCCAATTATCCATCCTCCATTCACATTGGAATAATTTTTATAACTCAGAATATGCTTACATCAAGGCAGGATTTCTTAGCCATTGTTTATTGAATAAATCATAATTAGCTAGGTATGCACAACATGCTAAGTCAAAGACCATGCTTTTACAAATCACAATAGCTGGATTTAAACAACATTTTAAGCCAGAGTGTTGATTACTTTTGTTATATATTATGTGTGAACCAATCAATATGTATTATGTATGTGTTTGTCTTTTGGGGGGAGTGTGTTTCCTAGTTTAAAATATTGTTCTTGAGGTTTGGACAAAATTATGTAATATTATTGGAAATTACAGCATAGAAGTGACTTCTAGATCTCTTTGAAACATTGAGCCTTCAGTCAAGGTCTATTAATTGGCTCAACTACTATGAACTTGGGAGACTTCAATATTTTGAAGTCTTGTCTAGAGAATGACCATTATCTGGACCAGCCTCAGAGAGCAGCTGTTTACAGTTTCACTCTGGTACAATTTTAAACTATATTTGTCAATTAAACTACCAAATGAAGCATCAACATGGATGACTGTTGTAGGCATTTTGGATCAGATGAAAACAAGATGTTAGTTCCTTGTCTAGGGTGTGACACAATTGCTGGTTAGTGCAGGGCTGTTGAGCAAACTTTCCACAGCAGGCAATGCACTGGAGACCAGTAAGTTTCCAAGGCATAGAGGGAGATAAGTTTGGGCATGCACATAGAGACAGATGGCAGATTTGCAATAAACCCTCTGGACACAACTGCCCCAGGATTGACAGCCTACAAAGAAATGGCTCTCGTGCAGATGATCTTAGCCAATGAAGAAATTCTGGCAAAGGTCTCTGAAGCAGATGTGCCAAAGTTTTCAAAAGGCCAAATTGCCCACTAAAATATAGCAGGGGAAGAGGCAGGGCAGGTGTAAGGATATGACCAAATCTTGCAGGATTCTAAGCGTGCTTTGCCAGAGGAAAGATATGCAATAGCAGGTGCTCAAAGTTGCCAGAAGGACACTTAGAAAGCATGGAGTCTGACGCGACGTTCTAAATATAGCACAGGTCCTCAAATTCAGTCATTAGATATTTATCCAGTCTGACATCACTAGGCACTGGCTAAAAGTTCTATTTTAGGGCAGAGTACAGAGGGGTGGGGCCTGTCTCCAGTGGTAAGAGTCCAGGCATCTTCCTTACAATAGGAAAAGATGCAGCCAAAATAGGCAACAATTGCAAGCCTTTGTGGTAGCGTCATCTTGTAGGGGCCACCCTTGAAGAGGCCCTGTGCAAAGGGCCATTTGGTAACTCTTCTAGCCTGTGCAACTTGCAGGACCTGTTCCTTGGTTGAGTGAGGACTTGATACTGCATCTCCTTGGTCCCAGCTCAACAGCTTAACTGTATTGACTCCCATTGAAATTCTTATCATAGCATACAGGAAATTAAAATAGGCTATCTTCAACTATTCAATGTTTCTTGGAAAGGTAGGTGGATGGAGGACCATTGCAAGTATCACCATTAGGTCCACATCAAGTCTTGACAGTAAGCTTCTTGAATAACCATGATTACATTGTCTCAGCTTTCCACAACCTGACTCCTTCCCAATGTGATGGGTTCCATATCCCATAATTCCCAACTATCAAGCTCATGCTTCCTATAGATTAAAGGAACTGTGATCCACTATATTTGAAGAATGCTGAGTAGAGTGAAACCAGGCTAGAAGGATATTTGTTGAGTGTAAAGATTTTACAGCAGTAGCCTTCTCCATGAAGATTGGCAAATCATCACTCCACCTGATTATAGACCCTGTGATCTATAACGGTGGTCTATATGTGGTCTATAATAATATGATCAATCCTTTAAATGCAGCTCCGGTTGGGAGAAGACACTGCATCTGAACATTGACCATGTGTATTCTCCCCTTTGGTGAGTACAGAGTGAATCGTTATCTAAATGAATGTTTAACAAAGCAATAAACCTGTTTAAGAAATAAATTGATTGTATTGTAAGGTTATGCTTTGAGTCTGTCTATACTAGAAGAAAGGATCCTAGTCATTAGGTTTATATACAGTGTAAAACACCAGGCTGCATAACAATTTATGCAATTAGTGGCCTTAATTCTCATGAAGAACTGCCTGCTAGTATACAGTATATTACTATAGATTTTTGTTCACTTACAATAGTTCCCAGTCAGCAAAAATAATTTTGGCTCTATAGCAGTGTAATGAAATAATTATATGCACGGGAGGACTTCTGATCTTTTTAATTATTCTATTCCTCTTTTTTAAAGGAGCTATTTGAAAATGCACTCTCATAATTGATTGCTATAAATCAGTCAAAAGCATTCTAAGGATCATAAATATTCTAACTTTTAAAAGACAAAGAAATGCTAAATATTCAATGAAATCCTTCAACATTCAGAAAATTTAATCTAGGGTAAAAGGATAGAGTGCTCTTTTGAAAATAAAAAGTAAATTTGTTGTCCCGTGAAAAATGAAATATCCTGAATGTCAGTAACAGAAATGGAATTAACAAGAGATCCTTTTATTGTTTTTTAAGGTCATTAGGCTGTGAATTCTATAATTATGGAAATTGTCAGTCCAATTCTGTAGAATGTTTGCTCCCATCCATAAGGTATTGAAATGTTCAATCAGTCTCTCTCTCGTGGGAAAGTTAGGTCATAACTGTAAGTGTACCAGCAAAATTGAATTAAGCAAAGAGATTTCATTAGTATTTATAGCCAGAAGGCATCTGTAAAAGTACAGGGCAAAGAAGTTATGTAGAAGTCAAAGGAGAAAAATGGGTTTCTGGTGACAAAGGCAAATCTGAAAGAGATATAAATGTATAGTGAATAAAGGCTATTGAACGCTGTTCGGAAGAAGGAGTTGCAAAGATGTCAAATATTGATTTTCTCGAGTATGCCGTTGGACTACATATGTAATTGTTTGGATTTGCTGTCTTCATGATACAACAATATTTGTTGTCAAAGGTTAAAAAGCAAGATACAAAATGACTCCAAAAGTCAGGAACGTGCCAGAGAATTATAATAATTTTACCACTAAGATTCCAGAAAGGAAAATGTATTCTTTTCTCTTGTAATTAGGTATTTCCAGAAAAACTAAAAAATGTGAAATTTGATTTTGTAAAAAGTGAACTAGCAATTTAAAGATCAGGGCAGCAGCTGTAGTGTGACCTTGATATTGAGGGAAATAGACTATATTGTTTCAAATGTCAATACAAACCCAACAGATTCTACCCTCACCCTGTTGTGGCAGGCTGTGTACACAAACTATGGTTTGCACATCAGAATAAGACTTGAACTATACAAAATGATTCACAGGTTTTCTATTGGATATCATTACCTATTATCTTTCTATTATTGATCCATTGTTACATTCATGTTAAGAAATTTCATTATACTTCATATAAACAATACAAATTCTGTATTTAAAAACCCATATCTTTGAAATAAAAAGCATGCAGTTTAATGTCTTTATGTGGCTCTGTGTGCATGTCTCTGTTTATAGACCTATTAAGATCATTCTATTAGTCCATGGACACAAACAGCAGTCTAGAATTCATTTCAAAATTTCTACTAGTTGCTTTAAGAATGATTGGATTCATACATCACATTTGCTTGGTTTGGAGTAAGCATATTGTATGGATTCAATCATTGTGATCTGTAAGCCATGTATGTAGCATAATATATACACCTTGCCATGAGTCTTATTTTTAAAAAATAGCTTAATTTTGGGTGTAAATCCACATACCGGTTGGAACCACATATCATTTATTCAGTTATTCTTTCATTTATTTATTTATTTATTTATTCAATATGTATATGGTCTCCCATATGACATATGATTTTGGACAGTGAACAACAAATTGAAATAATTCCCCCCAAAACCATCATCATATCTGAGGCAGCATATATATTTCCATCAATGAGTGCAAAACAGACCCACTTATATATTTCATATATGAATATCTGGGGGAAGCTGGGGGCAAATCCAAGTTCTAAATATCTACAAATGTGTCAGGAAAGCTAACTTAACTCATTGGAACTTTCTAAGGAAGTGTTTAGGGAATTAGGGCCAACCAAATCTCATAGATATGCTATTCTGGAGGGCAGGTACAGTGACAATGGAGGCATGTTTCCTGGGTCCCGTTGGATGGCATTGCTTAGTCAAGGGAACTTAAACACTTTGCAAGGTTCCTCTCACCACCATCACTAGATACCACCACCCTGTGCTGAACTTGAAGTGGGAAAAACAATCATGGAACAATAAGCAAAACATATTCAACAAACCACAAGAAAAACAAAGTTTTACATTGAGAATGGAATGAAATGAAATAGAGTAGAGTAAAGTAGAGTAGAGTAGAGTAGAGTAGAGTAGGTAGAGTAGAGTAGAGTAGGGTAGAGTAGGGTAGAGTAGAGTAGGGTAGAGTAGAGTAGAGTAGGGTAGAGTAGAGTAGAGTAGAGTAGCAGAGTTGGAAGGGACCTTGGAGGTCTTCTAGTCCAACCCCCTGCTCAGGCAGGAAACTCTATATCATTTCAGACAAATGGTTGTCCAATCTCCTCTTACAAACTTCCAGAGTTGGAGAATTCACAATTTCTGGAACAAGCTGTCCAACTGGTTAATTGTTCTAACTGTCAGGAAATTTCTTCTTAGTTCTTGGTTGCTTCTCTCCTTGATTAGTTTCCATCCATTGCTTCTTGTTTTGCCCTAGGTGCCTTTGAGAATAGCTTGACTCCCTCTTCTTTTTGGCAACCCCTGAGATATTGGAACACTGCTATCATATCACCCCTAGTCATCCTTTTCATTAAACTAGACATACCTGTTCTTTATATGTTTTAGCCTCCAGTCCCCTAATCATCTTTGTTGCTCTTCTCTGCACTCTTTCTAGAGTCTTAACATTTGTAGCTTGGGGTTGAACTTTATTTATTTATTTATTAATTCGACTTATATACCCTCTCCAAAAGGACTCGGGCGGCTTACAAAATAAAATCACACAACAATAAATTAGATAAAACCAAATTAAACAATCAAGCCGAATTAACACTAAAATTACAGAATTAAAACTCTAAAAAACCACCCCACCCCAGGGTCACAGCCCGGATTGGTTAAACAACCAGGTCTTCAGGTACGGAAAGTGGAGGTCAGGGCCAGGCTAAGCTCCAGGGGAAGTTGATTCCAGAGGTCCTGTGGGATCCTTGGTGCTTTCTGAGCTTGATTGTTTTCTTGCAGACATTTCATTCATTCGTTCATTCATTCATTCATTCATTCATTCATTCATTCATTTATAAAATTTATTTGCCATCCATCTCGAAGCCAACAACTCTGGGCAGCTTACAACATAGAAATATTGAAAAATGTTAAAGTCATACTTTGTAAAAAAAATGCACACAACAGATAAAAAACATTAACATATAAAATCATGGGCACAAGATAGCAAAAAGGGGAGCTGGACCCATTGGGAAGGAGGTGGGGTTGAATTTAATTAATACCACCTCCAGGATGAAGCTCCCTAAGCCATCTGGCAGTCTTAAGGCTCTTAAAAACATCAAAACTAGGTGGGAGCTGGAAGGCAATCTCACTTTAGGGGGTAAGATGTTCCAGAGGAGAGGAACCACAGCAGAGAAGGCTCTTCACCTGGAACCCCACCAGCTGAAATTCCTTGGCTGACAAGATCCACAGTATGTCCCCCCTGCTGGTACAGATGGGGCAGGCCAGTCCCCTCGGGGTGAGACAAGTAGCCTGACCCATGCCATGCAGACATTTGCACTGATGATGTTGTCTAGTTTAGTAATGAAATGCCTGCAAGGAAACAACCAGGCTCAGAGAACACCAAGGACCCCAAGGTTTTACATGATATGTTAAGCCACTCAACCTGTTATTTGTCTGCTAAATACAGGTCTTTAAAAACCTTCAGCACCATTTTCTGTACCCCTTTATCATTTTGTAGAATTAATCCGCCTGCCATCAACCTACAACATTGCATGGGGAGGAATAAAAAAGTGATCAGATACACATCTTGGATACAGTAGACTATACAGATAGTCCTCGATCTGCAACAGTTCATTTAGTGACTGTTTGAAGTTATAACGGCACTGAAAATGGACCTAAAATGGACACCTAAGATCAAAAACGTCATCAAAAAAGCACAACAAAGAATGTTCTTTCTGCACCAACTCAGAAAGCTCAAACTGCCCAAGGAGCTGCTGATACAGTTCTACAGAGGAATCGTTGAGTCTCTCATCTGCACCTCTATGGGTTCTGCAACCCAACAGGACAGACACAGACTTCAGAGGATAATTAGGACTGCAGAAAAACCAATTACTACCAACCTGCCTTCAATCGAGGACCTGTATACTGCACGAGTCAAAAAGAGGGCTGTGAAAATATTTAGAGACCCCTCACATCCTGGATATAAACTGTTTCAACTCCTTCCCTCAAAACGACGCTATAGAGCACTGCACACCAGAACTAGACACAAGGACAGTTTTTTCCCAAAAGCCATCACTCTGCTAAACAAATAATTCCTTCAACACTGTCCAACTATTTACAAAGTCTGCACTACTATTACTATTAATCTTCTCATCACTCCTTATCACCCATCCCCTCCCACTTGTGACTGTATGATTGTAACTTTGTCGCTTGTATCCTTACGATCTATATTGACTGTTTCCTAGTATGATTTGATTGCTTATTGTACCCTATGACTATTATTAAGTGTTGTACCTTGTGATTCTTGACTCTTAACAAATGTATCTTTTCTTTTATGTACACTGAAAGCATTTGCACCAAGACAGATTCCTTGTGTGTCCAATCACACTTGGCCAATAAAGAATTCTAATTCTAAAATAAAAAGAGACTTATGACCATTTTTCAAACTTATGACTGTTGCAGCATCCCCATGGTCGCATGATTTATATTCAGATGCTTGACAACTGATTCACATTTATGAGAGTTGCTGTGTTCCAGGGTCATATAATCTCATTTTGTGATCTTCTAACAAGCAATATCATTGGGGAAATCAGATTCACTTAACAATGTGTTATTAATTTAACAACTACAGTGATTCACTTAACAACTATGGCAAGAAAAATTATAAATTATATTATAAATATAAATTATAAAACTCACTTAACAAAATTTTCATTTAACAACATAAATTTTGGACTCAATTGTGGTCGTAAATTGAGTACCTGTGCAACCTTTGCCAAACTGAAATTATTGAGGAAACTTATGGTTTAATAAACCATAACTAAACATGTTGCACAAATATACCTAATTTCTTAAGGCCTCAAACATTAACACACATTTGTTTTTGGCATAGATTTTGTAGGCTAAGGGGTTAATTCTATGTTATCCTCAGTTGCCTACTTGTTACATAGAATGAAATGGGATTGTTTTTTGTTATTTTACATGGGTGCTATTCCTCTGGAAATCCTTAAAAGATGACAAAGACCTGCCTTCTCAAACATCCTGGTGTTTTCACCAGTGAAAGAAAAGATCATTTTAAAACCCACAAACACTTCAGTGGTGCTTTGCCAGAGCCATTTAAGTGGAAAGTTGTCCAATTTAGTAAGCCATCAGCCTGCTATGCATTACAATCCTACCCATTCCCTCAGCCTGCTAATCTTTCCTGCTTGTTCTGCTAGAACTAAGGAGGCTGGAAGTTTTTGGAGCCCTGCTGGCAAAATACAATGTTGCCTAAGCAAGCATTAAGAGATTATGGTAATGCCAGCCATGCTTTCCCTAAATATATGGTTTCATTAATCATACCATATTGAGATAAACCTGTCAGTGGGCAGAGGAAAGCAGAAATCAAATACTGTGAAAGTTCTGACAGAGTGTTAAATAGAAACCCCTCAAAATGGAATTTAATTTATTGTGATATTATAGATATTTATGCATCAATAGGCAAGTGCAAATTGAGTTCAGGGGTCAGGTGTGGTGCTTGAAAAATAAAAGCTTGGGAATGAAACAAAAGGTGACAGTTACCTGGGAGAGAAATTAGAGTTTACTAACCCAAATATCAGTGCCCAGAGATTAGTATTGTGTGGAAGGCATAAAAGCAGCTTGTAAATTTGGGCAACAGACTAGATACCTGTTAAGGAAACCAGACCAAAGGTTTGACCATTCTAGTGCAAATCACAACTGACATGTAAACTTATGGTAAATGATGGAAGTGGAGAATGGCACAAATTATCTAGGAAGGCACTTGTTCCTTTATGGAAGGTGATATTTCAGGTATAGTTAAAGTAAAATCTGAAAGTTTTCACTCAGTCATCATAAACTGAAGTCCTGATATTTTGGCAGGTGGGAATCTAAAGTCACATTTCTGCTGTCTTGGAGATCTATTTAGTGGCTATTGCCATCTATTTACCAGTAGTCTTTCAGTTAAATCCCTCAGGTTGCTTGTAAGGATAAAATAGGAAGGAATTGGTAACTATGATCTCGAAACTTGTTAGAGGAAAAAGTGGGACTTGTCAAAACAAAGTTAATTTTATATGGAATTCATTTGAATGAGCAGCATATTACAAAATGATATAATGTGGAGGGGGTGTTTTTTGACATAAATTTAATATCCTTTGTAAACCAGCTATTGTGGTTTGTAGACCAGTGGCCTAAAGTGTTGCATGAATTCAAAAGGAGACCATGATTTACAAAAGGATATGAAGCCAGTGAACAACTGTGTGCCCAAACATTGGGTAAAATTAGCTTTAGCTTTTGTCTTCTTTACAATCATCTTAATTATGCACATTTAGACTAGGTTTTGGTTTTTGCTTCTCCTGTTCATTCCCTGTTCAGTTTTCAAAGGCAACTTGAAAGACAACTTATTTGAAAGCTCTGGATATCAAGCAGCCATAATTTTATCTGTGAAAAATAACTGTAAGACACAAAAGAAACCAAAGCAATTATTGAGTCCCTTTTTATTAGTGTTCTGCTTTCTGCCCAGCTATACAAAGAAAGCCACTGTTTAAGAGTGATCAAAGTGACAAAAGGGAGAAGAAAGAATTACTGGAAGCAAACCAATGGAATCTTATGAAAAGATGCTGTTTCTGGATCACACTGATTACCTGATTGCTTTTGTAAGCAACCATTCTCAATTACAAGCAAACAGGCATAAATAATATTACATAGAGATAACAGATCTACATTTAATGCAACTATTTAAATCTAGATCAGTGAAACATTTTCCCTCTTCGTGTATCCATTTTATTCTGATGAAAAGTTTCTTATAAATGGAATAGAAAGCTTAGACTGTGTTCTTATAATACTAATTGCCCTGTTGCAATGTATTATATAATTCACATTATGAGGTTTATTATGGGCAACCCTTGGGACTGAGCTCAGAATACCAAGGATGCTGTAAAATAATCACGACAGTCTTGTTTTGAAAGGTAGTGAAAAAATGATCTCAAAGCATGAGGTGGTAAAGTTATGTAATAGTGCCCTTTGAATAACTAATAAAAACACATGGGCTAAGGTTCTGAGTTACATTTTAAAAGCCTCTGAAAATGTCTTGCCAGCAGGACAGTTTTCCTTTCTTTTCTTCTTTAATGGTGTCAACATGAGCAAATGAGATGAGGGGAAGGGGATCTTGAAAATTAATTAATTAATTAATTAAAAGTGTGTCTCACTTCTTTTGCAAGACCCAGGGGGCTTACAATTAAAAATACATATTCTAAGGCAGAAAAATAAATGCAATTTGGCTAAACCCAGAGATTTATGGAAGCATATCCCCATGCAGAACAGCCCTTCTCTCAGTCCCAAAGTTTAGCTTTTTCCTTACCTACATGCGGAAACTCTCTTCTGCCAGGATTTAATTTCAGTTTATCTAGTCCATTATAAAAATTATGAAATCCATCAAGCTGCTCAGATTGGAACATTTAAAGTAATCATCCTTCCCCACAGAGTTTTGTACCAATGACCTATATCTAAAACTGAACAGAGAGTGACACGCCCCTGACAGCAAATGTAAAAGATGTCTTGTACATTTTCACATCACCTGTTCCAACCAAATAATGTGCTATATCCAGTATATAGCCTGATTAACACATGGATGCAGATGACAATTGGAAAAGTCCATTACTATAAGGGTGGACATGAGCTCCTGAACCACTCTTGACCCAGCCAATTTAGACAACTTTTGTCCAGTCTCCAACCTTCGCTTTTTGGTGAAGGTTGTTGAGAGTGTGGTGGTGCAATAGCTGCCGATGTTCCTGGATAAGCTGATTACCTGGACCCATACCTATCGGGGTCCAGGCCCGGTTACAGCATGGAGACAGCATTGGTCGCTCTGATTGATGATCTCTGGAGGGCTCGGGGCAGGGGCTATGCCTCTGTCTTGGTCCTGTTAGACCTCTCAGCGGCTTTTGATACCATCGACCATGGTATCCTACTGCACCGGCTCGCGGGGTTGGGAGTGGGAGGCACCGTATTACGGTGATTCTCATCCTACCTCTCGGGTCGGATGCAGTCGGTGTTGGCAGGGGGGAGAGGTCGTCCCCTCAGCCCCTCACTTGTGGGGTGCCACAGGGGTTGGTCCTTTCTCCCCTCCTGTTCAACATCTATATGAAGCCGCTAGGCGAGATCATCCGTGGTTTTGGGGTGAGGTATCACCAGTATGCTGATGATACCCAGCTCTTCATCTCCACCCCAAACCACCTCAGTGATGCCCTCTCCATGATGGCCTGTTGCCTGGAGGTGGTACAGGACTGGATGGGAGGGAACAGGCTCCGGCTCAACCCGAACAAGACTGAGTGGCTGTGTATACCGTCATCTCGGATAATCCAGGAGATTCCATCATTGTCCATAGGGGAAGAGGTATTGCCCCTGTGGATAGGGTGCGCAACCTGGGTGACCTCCTGGATGTGCGGCTCAGTATGGAGGAGCAGATGGGAGCCATCACCAGGGAGGCATTTGCACAGGTTCGGCTTGTACGCCAGCTGCGCCCCTATCTGAACCAAGATGCGCTGCGCATGGTCACTCAGGCGCTCGTCACCTCTAGACTTGACTACTGCAATGCTCTCTATATGGGGCTACCCTTGTATGTCATACAGAGACTTCAGCTGGTGCAAAATGTGGCCGCGCGAGTAGTGATGGAAGTATCCTGATTCTCCCATATTACACCCCTCCTGCGTGACTTGCATTGGTTGCCGGTTTCTCTCTGTGTGAGATTCAAGGTTTTGGTAACAACTTACAAAGAGCCCTATATGGCTTGGGTCCGGGTACTTGCAAGAATGTCTCCTTCCATTGACGAATACCAATCGCCCAGTGCGCTCTCACAGACGGGGCCTCCTGGGGATACCATCAGTTAAACAACGTAGGTTGGCGGTCCCTAGGAGTAGGGCCTTCTCTGTGGGGGCGCCCACCCTCTGGAATCAACTACCCCTTGAGTTGCGCCTGGCCCCTGATCTCTGCTCCTTCCGCCATGACCTCAAAACATGGTTATTCTTACAATCCGGCCTGGACTGACAGGGGATCAGGGTTTTAATTCAAAAGGTTATTTGGCGTCGATTTAATACTTTTTAAAATTGTTTTTAACTTTTGTATTTTTTCTTTTTATGTACGCCACCCTGAGTCCCTCGGGAGAGAGGGCAGCTTATAAGTCCAAATAAACCTAAACCACTCCTCACTGGAAACTTCAACATAGACCTTAATGAAGTCAACCAGAACAACAACTGTAAGATAAGGTGTAAGGTAGAGTACTCCCATAAAAGATTTTGTGCAGACGAGCTCAGGAAAAGAGACTTCCATACAAGAGGTGGACAGTTACATTGCTAGTATCTATACATTGTCCTAGTTATCCAAACACAACTACAAACACTCAAAATGTCAGCTTCTGAATGGAGGTTTCTAATTCAGCCGACTATGTCAAAAGAAGCATCACTTGTTAAACAACTGGGACTCCAGAAACTGCTAAAGATATAAGGTAGAAAGCCTTGAAAGGTTGAAATGGCAAATTTGACTACTTTGCTTAAAGAAAAGAACATAACTATTTTTGTTTCCACATGGAAACCGCTTCTGAACTTCATGCTTGATGTGGAAAAGAATGAAACTTTGATTCTGCGTTTTACAGATTAGACTGAGAGATTTTTGTAGAAATGATTGGTCTATATTATTATTGTAAAACAAAAAGTTGCGATTGTTGTTAATGTCCTATTCTACTGTAACAGATAGAGTCAGAAGTCAATGCTTCTTTTTCTTTCCTTACCCTTCTTCGCTTTTCTCTGCCCTATTCCTGCCCTTTTATTTGCTTTCGTATTTTGCATTTTATAACACTTTATAACCTAATAAAAAGTGACATAAGAAGGTAGAAAGCCTTAAAGCAGCTATTTGTCTTATTTTGACATCATTATCCCTTTGTTTTAGCTATAATAAATATAAGTTCTCCATTCAAAAATGTCTATGTTTTATGGACAAAGTGATTTCTAGGCTAAAAGTTGACCAAGTACCAATTCAGACTTTTTAAGATTGAGCCAGAATGTATATATTGTGTAATTTAGTCTCTTCCCAAATGACATCAGATTAGGCACAGGATTAACAGAATTCCTGAATTCATGTCAAATGTCATAATCCCAGCAGCATAGTTTATGTCTGGGAATTATGGAAGAGGTTGAATCCAAAACACCTGAAGGACCCCAGACTGGTGCAGACTGGTTTCAGAATAAATGATTGAGTTTTTAAGCCCTGTCCTTTATAAAAAGTTGAAGAGAATTTTATAACTTTGATTAATCTCCTGCCTTTTATATCTTTATTTTTTTTAAAGTTCAAGATTAGAAATTATTATCCAAGGATAATATGCTAATATGATCATATGATCATATGATCATATTATCATATGATAATATGATAATATTATCCTTGGATTAATATTAAGGATATTATCCAAGGATAATATGCTAATGTATCAAAAGTTCTACAGGTAGTCTTCGACTTACAACTGTTCATTTAGTGACCATTCAAAGTTACAATAGCACTGGACAAAATGACTTATGACCATTTTTCACACTTACAACCATTGCAGCATCTCCATGGTCATGTGATTAAAATTCAGATGCTCGGCAACTGACTCATATTTATGACGGTTGCAGTTTCTCAGGATCTTGTGACCCCCTTTTGCGACCTTCTTACAAGCAAAGTCATTGGGGAAGGTAGGTTCACTTAATAACCATGTTGCTAACTTAACAACTGCAGTGATTCACTTATCAACTGCGGCAAGAAAGGTCATAAAATGAGGCAAAATTCACTTAACAAATGTTCACTTAGCAACAGAAATTTTGGGCTCAGTTGTGGTTGTAAATTGAGGACTAACTGTACACTCTACCTTCAGTAGTCTTTCTCCCTTTTTTCCTGATAGCCACCACAATCTAAGTTTATCTGGACATCTTCATAACCAGCAATTTAACAAACACATCATGTATCTGTCTTGTGTGTTGAAATCCATGTTCAGTTAGGAAAGCGAACTAGGAGGATTATAACCTTATAATCAGTTTTGGCAAAATGGATACTCCTGGATTTGTGGCCAATTTTCAAGTAAACATGGTGTGCTTTTGGATGTGTGGTCAGAATCTGTACTGAGTGGCTATGAATCACTGGATTGTTCTATTTTAATTTCTGGTTTTCTTAGGACTTTCTTAGAATTTCTTTTCGATTGGCCTCCGCACTGAAGGCTTTAAGGCTACAACTGTGCAATCCTGACCATATTTTCCTCCGTATGTGTTTTCCTTTCAACTTTGGGGACATTTCTAAGAAAACATGCATACAACCCAGTGGCTTTGATAAGAAGGCTTGCGAGGCAAGGCTGGGCGGTGATGTTATGTTCATGGAAATTTTTTACTCAGCATGAATTAATATTGACTTGTATTGTATCCCTTTTATGTTTGTGTGTGTATTCAGAATCTGTCTATTTATGGGCTTCACATTTTCAACACATGCTCTGTTCTGGGTCATAAAAAGAAACCAAGGATGTTCTCTATGTGGCAGTGCTACAGGCTCAAAAATGTATTTGGAAAAATACACACAAAGCTTTCATTGACTCCCAGGGAAACAAGGGAACATGTGAAAGGGCAGAGCTGCCTGCATTGGAACTTTGGCCTGCTGCTCTCAAAAGACTGTAGGAAAAAAAAAGTGAGAATGGGAGAATGTGGCGGGGTGTGGGGGAAAGAAGGGAGAAGAGGGGGGAAGAAGGGAGAGGGTAGAAGGAGAAGAGAGGAGAGGATGGAAGGGAAGGGAAGGGAGGTGAGGAGAGGAGAGGAGAGGAGAGAAGAGAAGAGAAGGGAAGGAAGGGAAGGAAGGGAAGGGAAGGGAAGGGAAGGGAAGGGAAGGGAAGAGAAGAGATTTAAAAGCCAGCCAGCTAAAACTAATCTTGGAATTCCACAAGAATATGAACAATATGTAGTTTATTTCACATAGCACATTAACCACAATACAAATTCATACACTCCCTGAAACATTTTTGAGATTTGTTGAGAGAGGAGTTTGAAGGTATTTTTTTAATGGTTAATAAGAACAGTGTTAATTGGCCCTCTTTCCACAATCTTTCTGGCACAGTAATTCCAACCCATCGCCAAAAATGAAAACAAACAAAGCAAACAAAAAGGAATTAAATGTAGTTTTGAGAAGGATATGGAAGTAGACGCCATATGTTAAATTCCACATGTAAGCTTAAGTTCCCATGACATTGAGGTTAAGTTCCTGTCTTGCGCCATGTGTAAGTACACATTCAATTTGTACTCTTGTCAGCCAACATGAGACCTTGGGAATGGTGGGAACTGAGGTCAAGGAATTATCACTAGGAAATATCCATAAATTCACATTGTACCAGTCTTAAAGTAAGCTATTACTCTTTCATCCTAAGTCCCTTCTCTACAAAGGAGATGATAATATTATTCCTAATTGTCAAGGTTGTGACAAGGATTACTTTAATTGCTTCGTATGAGGTAATTTGAAATTAAGTATACTAGAAATAGCCATGTGCCTCACATTAAAGCAAATAATTACTGATGCCTGCTAGTGAATACATGCGCGCGCACACACACACATACACACACACATCAACAAACATATGTGCATACTGTATACTTATATTCTAAGAATTGGTGAGCATTTGCTTCTCCTTTTGGAGTTTGAGATTAGTCCACAATGGGACTCCAAGGATTTTTCTCTCAAAATCAGGCCCATCCCTGTTTCAATTTATCAATGTTGAGTCACCAGTGAAGTTAAAATTGAAAGGTTTTGTTGAAAAATACATTTGCCTTCATCCTAGAATAAAACAAGGAACCGAGAATCTTATCCTTCTTTTTTCTTCTTTTATTACTGTACATTGTAACATTCCAAAAATGTAACTTTGCTGCACGGAATCGTAGAAGAAAACTATACATGGACACAGTTTATGCAGAACCATCTCCAACCAGTAGGATTGCCAAAAGGACATTTCCCTCACCTGTTCAATAATTGATGGAGGCATAAGAGATGTCTACTTGTTGCCCATGACTAATGTGTCTATATTTGGATTTTCAGTCATTGCTGTGTCCCAAACTCAAAAACAAGCTAGACTGTTAGCAGCTGGATGGGTCATTTCCAGAACTGGAAATGATCTTTATAGTGTCTGCTTGCTTCTTGTTGTCAGCAAGCTTTGGGGGACCTAGCATCTGCTCCATACCTAATAAGGATCAACAACGTATTCAATTTATATCTAGCATGTTCGCCAAGAACTCAAAGAACTTACCTGGGATTTCTCTTCCTTTTGCCACCCTAATAGCCCCTGTGTGATAGACTGGCATGAGAGAGATTAAATGCCTATCATCATGGAAACTCTCATCATTCAGCAAGTTTCCATGGTTAATGGTGGATTGTACTACATTACAGAGTGACTCCTGCCCACTTTGAACAAGGATATGTGATCTCATCCAAGGGTTTTGGTCAGAGGACAGGAAAGTCATTGTAATTCATTATATCATTCTTCCAAGATTTTCATTGCCCCTTTCTGTCTTTTTGCAAGACCCTACATCCATTCCATCTGGTGTTTCTTTTTTTAATGAATTATTCTGTGAATTCTACTAATTAATGTTTCGGTTGTTTAAATTATGCTGCAGATTTTTAGTCATCCACAGGGCTAGCTTCCTATTTTCCACTGTGTCTTGAACGCTCTCTCCCCACAATTCTTCTGATGTGTTGGATTGTGCTTCTTGGTAGCACTCTTAGTTTTGCCACATCTGTGATTTGCCTTGACTTGCAGTGAACCATGGCACATAAAAGGCAAGTGGAGCTTCCATCATATCACTGAGGTTGCCTTTTTTTCTTAACCAGACTTTGAAGACCCCTACCCTGAAATGACTATCAGAGAGCAGTTTTTGAAGGAGTTCTAGGGCAGGGGTCGCCAACCTTTTGGACCTCAGGGACCACCAAACTCATAATTTTAAATCCCATGGACTACTAATATGAATTTTGACTGACAGTGGCATGCTGATGTTGGTGGGAAAGTCGGTCCCATATTTCAGAGCTGCAGTAGTCACAGGACTGGCCCTTTGGTCATCCTGGAGCAGCTGCTCCTCCACCTGGGTGTACTGGCCTGCCATGGACTGGAGGAGCTGCTCTGGGATGACCAAAGGGCCAGTCATATGACTACTGCAGCTCTGGAATATGGGACCAACTTTCCCACCAACATCAGCAAGCCACCCCGGGGAGGATTTCCCTCCCCTGCCATTGGTCTTATCTTCCAGTTCCAGCTCGCATGGCTCTACTCAAGGTAAGGTTTGCACTCGGCCGAAGGGTGAGGGCCAGCGGGTGGGTGGGCCATGTGGGCAGCACAGCCTTGTGTTCCTGTGCAGCCTGGATTAATTGCTTTGGGGGGAGTGCTTTGGGGGGGACATTTCTCTGTGGACCACCAAAAAATTTTTGCGGACCACCAGTGGTCCCCGGCCCATCAGTTGGCAACCACTGTTCTAGGGAACTGTACCCAAGCATCAGCCTTTACCCCTGCTAACATGTAAAATAAGGACTACTCTACAGTTGTGGGCAGGAAGCTGGACATCAACCTTGGAGAATAAGGAGTAGATTTCTACCAAAATTCAAAGCCTCCTATTAATGAACTTTACTTATTATGGATCAACCTTTGGATAAAGCTCATCTGGTTTGGCCATTTCAGTAAGCATCTGAAGTCTTTTTAAGTCTCCTTCAAGTCACGTTCAGTTAAGGATGGCTTCATATATAGTCTTTCTTTCAGCAACATCATCAGTGTGTTTTGCTATTGCCTTCTTCCAGGGGATTTTCTTCTTAGTCTATCAAGTAGGCCTGAGCTTTCCTAGTGGTCTCCCATCCAAAGAGTCTTTTCACACAACTTGGTGCTTTCCATGTAAAGCCCATGTCACTTTAGACTAGTAAAGTCCTATGTGGAGGTCACAAATTCCATCACATAGTTATTCTCTGCATCTCCCTAACTTTCCCAACCAACTCATCATACGGAATTTCCAGAAATCTTGATCTTTGAAACTGATCTGGATCTCTCTCCCTCCCACAAAAAAAAGACCCCCCCAAAAAAGAAAATTCAAAAGGGAAAAAAAACCCTTGCTGATGAAAATAGTTAAAACTATGCATATTATTTGGGTCAAAGTGAAATTCTGGGAAGGATGAGAGTCCTGCTTTGGATCAGTTGGCCAAGTACATATAGCGGCATTTCCCATCCCTGGAGGGGTCCCTCCTGAGCACAGGAAGACATATCAGAGGTCGCAGGTCTCAAGTGCTTTTGTCAAGGGGGGAGGAGGGGAGATAAAGAGAGATGTTTTGGCTAGGTGGTCTTTCTTCCCGTGGGAAACGAGCTGTCCGTGCTTGGGCCCCTTGAGGTGGAGATTTATGACATCAAGCAACGTTGAATTACTTCTATTGGAGAATGTGACTTTTGGGGGTTGTTTATAACTTGTAATATTGTGGTGTAATTCCAGGTTGTGTCAGATCCTGAATTACCATGGACTTTGCCAATTTGATGCTTTCCTAAATAAAAGAAATCTTTTTGAAGATGGACTTTGTTCTTCTCTTTTTAAATGGATTTCATCACTTGGAAACCTGACATGCTTGGCCTTGGAAAGCTGCGAAGTCTTGGGGGCTGGGGGGAGTGGGAAGAGAGGAATTAGCTCAAGCGATCGTCCCTTTGGGATCCCAGGACTTCCTGGCTCAGTATTCAGGAGCGCTGCCCCTCCTTACAAACAGCAAGTGGAGTTGCAAGAGAGGACAAGTGTCAGGAGAAGGGGTGGCAGCCACCCACACACCCCCGCCCCAGTATCAGGGCTGTTTCAAAGCTCTCAAATGTATCTCTCCCACCCGACTCTTTGGAGGAAGAAAGAACTTCCCCCAACAGTATTGTAATCTTTTCACTGGCAAAAAAAGGGCTGGACAGCACCCCGCACACACACTCCTTGGCCTTAAGTACTCCTTGGCACCCCCTCTCTCCTTTTTGGTTCTTGTTTTTAGTGGTCTTCCCTACAGGGAGACCCCTGCAATGTCTTAGGGAGCTGCATATAAGTGGCATAAAAGGGGGAGGCATAATTCCAGTGGCATCCCCAGAAATATCGCTCTTCTGCTAAGGAAAGATGCTCCGCTGAAACCTAACCCCCCCCCCCGACCCCCATCCAAGTGAATCTAAACTTGAATAAAGGCGGGAAGCCGACTGTCTGCTGTCCCTTCTGCCTTTCACTCTGTCCGAAGCAGCCCATTCTCACCCCGCTTTAACCTGGAGTCCTGCAGATCCTTTAGACTGGACCTCCCACCTGTCTCAGATCCTGGAAAATGGCTGTGGCTGAGAGTTGGATCCAACCCTAATTAAGGGCCAGTTGTGGGAGGCTGCTCTTGGCTGGAGGAACCCGCTTCAGGTTAAGTTACTTTGTTTTCTCTCCTCTTCTTTTTCTTTTGGGGGTGAAGGGGGTGGGCTGGAGAGATCAGAAAGAATAGTGTGTGCTCTGCATGTGTTGCAATTGAAAGGATGGGATTTGGAGCTCCAAAGATGGGAGAAGAATCAAGAGGGAAAGAGAAGGGGCCAAGGGAAAGCTGACTTCTTCCTGAAACTTTGATTTGATCTTTTTTACTATGGTTATTATTATCCCACCTTTAGTCTTGTTTATAAGAAACTCCAGGGGGTGAACATATTTCATACTCTTCCTATTTTCCCACAACAACAACGCTGTGAGGTGGGTTGGGCTGACAGTGACCGACCCAAAGTCACCCAGCTGGTTTTTCATGCCTGAGCTGGAACTAGAACTCACAGTCTCCTGGTTTCTAGGCCAGCATCTCAGCCAGTAGAACAAGCTGGTTCTCTGATTTGATCCTGGATCAAAGCCTTAATGGTAAAGAAAGGATATCCTGGGATATACTGGCTCCAGCCACTGGCTGGGCAGGAAATGGGACTACTAGACCCCACTAGACCAGTGTTGGGATTCAAAATTTTTTACTACCGGTTCTGTGGGCGTGGCTTGGTGGCAGGGGAAGGATACTGTAAAATCTCCATTCCCTCCCCACCCCACTAATCTCCTTTCCAGCTCCGTTCTCCTGTGCAGAGCAACAAAAGAAGACCCAGCCAATCAGCTGGGACTTGGGAGGGAGAGAATAGATGGGGGCGGGTTCTCCAGAACTGGTCAGAACCTGCTGAATACCACCTCTGCACTAGACCCTGTGTTGGTAAAGAGCAGCCAACAGAAAACTGGAGTAGAAGAGAGAGAGGGAGGTAAGGTTTTATCCTTAGGTCACAGGGCATCACCATGCTTTCCTGAAAGAGGGGAGATGATCAAGCCAGACCATTGCGATCTAGACAGGGGTCTCCAAACATGGCAACCTTAAGACTTGTGGGCTTCAATTCCCAGAATTCCTCAGCCAGCAAAGCTGAAGTCCACAAGTCGTAAAGTTGCCAAGGTTGGAGATCCCTGATCTAGGACAGGGTTTAATTAATTCATCTCCTTAATTAAGGAGAAACTTTCTAACAGTGAGGACAATTAACCAGTGGGACAGCTTGCAGTCAAAAGTTGTGGCGCTTCATCACTTCATCGCTCTTTTTAAAGAAGAGACTGGACAGTCACTTTTCTGAAATGACATAGGTATAGGATCGCCTGCTTGAGCAGGGGGTGGATTAGACCTCAAGATCCGCTCCCGCTCTATTCTGAGTCTGATTCTTTCTCAACCTTGGCGATTTTAAAGACTATGAACTTCAACTTCCCGGGAGTCGAAGTCCACACGTCTAAACGTTGCTAAGGTTGAGAAAGGACTGACCTAGGGCAATGAAACGAAAGGTGAGGTATACAACAAACAAAACACGTGGCTAGAAGACGACGTAGTCAGCTCTGGCGAAAAGCCACTCAAACCAATGGACGGAATAGCTTCCACTGAAGGCCAACCAACCAACATCCCGAAATCGTTGCGCATCCCGCCCCAGTCGCTTCGGAAGTCGAATCTTCTTTCTCTCTCCTTGCGAAGGAGCCGCGAACTCTCCCTTCCAGCCGAATCGTGGGGAGGGGGGGATGAGGTGCCTTTTTGGCGGAGATGTCTGGGAAGGAGCCGTCCGGGTGCCTAAATGAGAGTAATGAAAATAAGCCCCTTATGAGACGCTGGGGACGCAAAGGGGGTCACTTTTATTTGGATCTTTAGTGGGTTCGATTTTATCGTGATAGGATACTGAGGGATAATACCCATCCTAAAAATTTAACAAGGGTTAACACAAATACACACACACGGAATAATACATTGCTCTCGTTCCCAACGACTTCTTTGACTAAGCTTCTAAAACCAACCTCTACCACCCCAGATTCTGATCCAAATCGCCCTTCTGCAGGAAAGGCTGAAATAATTCTTCCACCCCTCCCGCGTTGCTACAGGGAGACCCCTTTACAGAGCCCTCCTAAATGAGTGTTGTGATTATGCAGAGGAGTCCCGATTTATTGGCGGAGAAAGAATATCCTGTTTTGCCAATCTTTCGATTCTTTTTCCCCGGTTTCTAGAGGCGGCCGAGCGCCTGTGCCTAGTTGAAGGGAAGCATCCGGCCAGGCGAAGATCAAGGATCTATCTCATCAAAGGAGAAAACTACAAATTATCCCACAGCAGTTCCGTATCACAAGAGCAGTCTTAGTACCCAGGGGTTTAAAATCGTGGGCATTGTTTCAATCCTTTTATCTAGGTTTCCAGTGGCCTTGAAGCGACCGGTTCTTAGAGAATCTACGGGAAGTCTTCTTCCCGTGGAATTCTATGGGGCGCCCTCTCCGCTGCCCTAGTTATAAATTAAATGCACAACCGCCCATCCTTCCAGAAATGTGACATTGGAAAGATAAGAAACAACTCTATATCCCTTTAAATGGAGGGGCGGGAATGGAGCAGAGGAGAATCCGCTAACAAAACGGAGATGCAGTATAAGGCAATGGGAAATCAGATATAATTCTTATTTCCTTGTGTTGGATTATAATCGAAATCAACTCAATCCCTGCTCTGTATGTTAAAGCTGGCGGGATCTGGGAGAGGGCTTGGGAGGGCTCTCCCTCCCTCCTTTAGTAACCCCGCCCCATTGTTAGCTTCTATTGTTTGGATTCGATGCGGGTGCCTTTTTGTGGCAGTTGGGATACTTGCATTGCATTGGAAAAGGAATCCCAGAACTTTGCAAACCTGTCGGAAATGGCCACAAAACAGAATTCTGTGCTGGGGCTAACGCGTCCTCGCTTTTGTCAGCGCGGGATGCTGACAGTTATGGCTGCCTCCAAACGGGGTGCTTTTAATAGCTGTTGGGACTACGACCCCCGCCATCCACTGATTGGCGTTATGTGGGCAGGGTTAGCATCTGGAGACCACCAGAGATCTCCCACCTCTGTTATCCAGGAAGCCCCGGGTGCTTGAAGTCGCGAACTCGCCGGGGTCACCCTTCCTTTCCAGCGACTAGAGGAAGACATCGGTGTTAAATCTCAATAACCGATCCATCACCATCAATTTAAAGCAAGAGGAGGGAACGGGTGGGCGGTTCAAAAAATAAAAAAACTCGGCGGCTGCCCTGATCTTGAACTTCCTTTTAACCAAGACAAACGGCTTCTTCCAAGGTTCAGAAATCGGAAGAGGTTTCCTCCCCCCCCCCTCCGCGGTGGAAATTCACCTTTGAGAGATGCTCGCTGTCTTCGGGCAACTGATTTCACTGGGTTTCTGTTGTGGGGGTAAGGAAAGGGGTGCCGTGTAACTGCTCCGAAGTATAGGGAGAGAGAAAGGTGGCTAGAGGAAGGACCTGGTGTGCCTGGAAACCTGCCCCCCAAAAAGTAAGAGAACGGTGCTTGTCCCAGTCCTAGCTGGGAAGTGTGTAGGGCAGAAGGAAATCTGCCTGAAATGGTCTAGTTCAGGGTTTCCAACCTTGGCAACTTTGTCTGGAGGGCTTCAACTCCCAGTTGTTGAAGTCCTCAAGCTAAAGTTGCCAAGGTTGGCTGAAAATTCTGGGAGTTGAAGTCCTCCAAGCTTAAAGTTGGAAAGGTGGCTGGTGAATTCTGGGAGTTGAAGTCCTCCAAGCTTAAAGTTGCCAAGGTTGGCTGGGGAAAGGTGGTTGGGGATCTGGGGAGTTGAAGTCCTTCAAGTTAAAGTTGGAAGGTGGCTGGGGAATTCTGGGAGTTGAAGTCCCCAGCTTAAAGTTACCCAAGGGGCTGGGGATTCTGGAGTTGAAGTCCTCCAAGCTTAAAGTTGCCAAGGTTGGAGACCCCTGGTCTAGAGTCAACAGGCTTCAGTTTTCTCTTTTGGGTCAGTCCCTCTGGGTAGGTTCAAACTACAAACTACCCCTGGGCTCCGTCTGGCCCCAACCTACGCACCTTCCTAGGATCTGAAATACTTGGTTTATTCGAACAGGCCGGGCTGTGCTGATCTCCTGGGGGATTTTTCTAATTTCAAATGTTTACTTTTAATTGACCCTTTTAACAATACTGGGCTTCTGTTCGTTTAATTTTCTTTTTAACTAATTTATTGTTGTTTGATGTTTGAGTCTTCGGAGATGGGGCGGCATACAAATCCAAGTAATAAATAAATAAATAAACAATTGACGAGACCCACTCTCGAATCGGTGTTGAATTTAAGATAAAGGGCAACTTTATAGCCCAAATCCCCTCCACGCTAAGCCAGAATGAGTTCCATGAGATTCACTCCCAGGTAAGCAGAGCCTTCCTACATAAGTAGGTTGGACTACCCAGCATCCCTCATCCTTATTGTCCCTGGATGAGTTAGTGATGACTAGGATGTTGAAGTCAGGACAACTAGCAAGCCCAGGTTGGGGTATACCCATCTGTGGATGGGTCTGTAGGGTGAAAGAGGCAACAATCCTGGACTGGCTTAGACTGAGCCTAAATCCCCTTAAATCGAGGACTATTGAGAGAAAAGTCCAGAAAGTAGCTTTTTGGGCAATAAAGATCCCCTGCGTGCGCTTTCCGGCCTGCCCCAAGATGGCTCTCGCTGTCGGATCTAAGGCTCCTTCCCCGGGCCTGAGGCTCTGCTTCCTAACTGGCAGGCAGGAGCTCTGCTTATTACCGGAGGCTTTATGGAGGGGGGGGATGTCTCTTCGGAAGCCTCCCCCAGCCAGATAGAAAGGGGGCTTTTATTGTCCCCCCCCGCATTGGCCAGTGCCAGAATAATTTCACAGGGCGATTCAACCCTTTGACAAATTTTCCAGAAATGGTGTAGGGTCTCCTCCTTGGGCGGGTGGGGGTTGGACTAGATGACCTACAAGGTCCCTTCCGACTCTGTTAATCTAAGAAATGTAAGCCCACCAAGCAGCCTCTAAACCTTACACTGTACTAGTTCTCCAGGTGGGGCCTCCTCCCCGGTTTCTAACCGGGGATGGAGGGGAGGCGATGGGGCACGAACTCTTCCCAATCCAAGACCGCGGGGGGGCTGGGGCCACATTTTTTGCAAGGAGCACCCTCAGTCGGGCCAAAATCCAGCCCCACCCCCAAGGGGGCGCCCCTTCCGCGGATGTAGTCTCCCCGGTTTCTCCTCACCCCACCCCACCCCACTCTTCCAGGCCCTGGGCTTGGGCCCGCGGGCGGTCCGGTTTCAGGGGCTGCAGGTTGTTTGTCTGGGCTAGCGCTCTAAGGCCCGCCGCACGACGTGGGAAGGGCGAGAGGGCGTCTTGTAAAACAGGACGGATAAAAACGAGCCGGAACATCTTGTTTGACAGAGTGATCCGGCATGATGAAGAGGCCCTCTCAAAGAAGGGGCGGAAAAGGAGGGGCGGTGAGGCGAAAGCTGGGGAAAGGCCGGGGGCCTAAAGCGCGCTCTTTTCTCTCCTCTTTCCCAGCCTTCGGCCCGGAGGGGCGCGGGAATCTCCGGAGGGAAGAAGCCAGCGCAGGACCCACGGCGCCCCCAAAAACCCGCTCTTTTCGAAGAGGAAGTCATTTTTATTTGGTTTCCCCTGTCGACCCAGGCCTACGGGCTGAAGGAAGGTTCTTCGCCGCCTCCAGCTCTGCTGCCTGTTCTCCCTCTTCGCCGTCCCTGACGGCGGATGGAAAAGAACCATTTCAAGAGAAAGCCCCGTTTGATTAAAGCTGACACGCCGCTGATAACTCGGCTAATGGGCAATAATTAACATAATAGCCATAATTAAAAGCACGCTAACAATGCCATAAATTTATCACACCGTTTTAGTCAGGGTTTTTGGCCCCTAACTGCTCTCTCCTCGTTAATTAAACGTGTTGCCTTTCACAAAGGGATGTTTGTACTTTTTTCCGGGACAAAGATATCCGTTTGGAAACACAAGGCTGCTTCTTCTCTTCACCCCCCACCACATCTCTCCCACCCCGTGTTTGGGTATTCAAACGTCTCCGTGTTGTTTTGTTTTGTTTTTCGTTTGGCGATTTTTTACGCGCGGTTTGTTATTATTCCTTTTAGAGCACCAACAACTTTATATTACAGTATCCCCCCATCCTCATCGCACGCACAGAAACGGAGCCCGGATTGGATAGATTTCGATGGGATCGTGGCTTCGATGTATGTGTGTGTGTGTGGAGTGGAGGGCAGGTGTTATCTAAAGGGCGAAGCTGGGTGGCATTCAAAAGGAAGGCTGTGACGGTAAACTCTTGCCGGGGGGAGGGTTTAATTAGATTACATCCCCACTCTTCCTCCTTCTCCTCCTCTCCTTGCCTTCTACCTTCCTTCCCCTCGCCGTATAACAACGCGGTCGGAGCGCGACTTTTTCCACTCAATTCATTTTCCGAGCTGCCTAACGAGAAAAGGCTGCCCGCCCAGTCCGATTTAAGGGGACTTCACAGCATCCTCA